>NW_023612018.1:0-72758 GCF_013339725.1 Rhipicephalus microplus | reverse complement strand
GGACAACGCAGGTGAGCTGCGCCCAAGCGGTTGATCCTCTTCTTCCTCTCTCGCTCTGGACGACAAGTGCGTTCAGCGTATACGCTTCTTTGTCTTCGTGCATGTACGCAAAAATATGCGTGGTTTAACGTTCCAAAGCCACCATATGAATATGGCAAACAGTATAGCGGATGGCTTCGAAAATTTCGACCACCTGGGGTTATTTAACACGCACCCAAATGTGAGCACACGGGTCTACAGCGATTTTGCCTCCATATAAATCGCAGCCGCAGCAGCCGGGATTCAATCCCGCAAACTGCAGGTCAGCAGCATAGTTCCTTAGCCACTGGACCATCACGGTGGGGCCCCCAACCAAGAGCAATCCGAGAGAAAGCAGCGAAACACAAAATACAGGTTTGCGACCACGGTCCAGTGTAAAGCGTACTGGACATACATTGTCACGGATTGCGAGGTGGTGTGTTCAACTGACATTGGTGAAATTTGGTTTTAAATGCGAAGCATTTCTTGGCGAACTTCGGCGGGTTTGACCGTATCTATCTATCTATCTATCTATCTATCTATCTACTATCTATCTATCTATCTATCTATCTATCTATCTATCTATCTATCTATCTATCTAAAGCCTACGACATTTAGCATTTCTGGTCGTTTGGATGATGAGATCTTAAACAAAATTGGTATAACATAACATGACGATACAAAGTGCATAAGTGACTAGTCATGACATTGAAGTCAGGACATGTTTTTCAGGAATGTCATGATTCACATGTCATGATCTTGCTGCTCCTGTGGTGCTTCCATTCGCAAGACATAATGCAAAGCTGGTATAGCATGACATGACTGCATGGCAAACACAAGTGGCAGGCCTTAAACCTGAAATCATGACATGCGGGTCATGTAAGAACAAGACTACATGCGATGCTGATGATGGGCTCGTGGTCCTTTCGCTGGCTTCACATACACCAAATTGGTATTGCGGAAAGTGAATGCGTGGCGAAGGTATAAAACTGCTGCAAGCATGATAATCATGATCTGTGTGAATAAAGTACATGACCAGATATCAAGCTCATGATGCATAAGTGGCCGTTTTCCTAGCTTCACATACATTAACTTTGGTATTACGTGACGTGAATGAATGAAAGAAATATGACTGGTGCAAAAATGATATACATAACATGCATGTCATGTAAGAACATGACTAAAGGCCACGCTCATGATGCGCTCGCGGTAGTTTCGCTATCTTAACATGCACCAAATTTGATATTACGTCACGTAAATGGAAGATGAAGTAATATCACTGGCGCAAACATGATAATCCTGACATGCGTGTAATCTAAGAACATGACTACATGCCACGCTCATGATGCGCGGCGGTCCTTCCCTGGCTCCACATACGCTAAATTTGGTATTGCAGGAAGTGAATGGATGTGGAAGGTATAAAAATGGCGCAAAGATGGAAATCATGGCACGCGTGTCAATAAAAAGCATTACTACATACCACGCTCCTGATGCGCTCGCGGCCATTAGGCTACCTTCACAGGTAGTAAATTTAGTATTACGTGACCTGAATAAACGATGAAAATAAATGACATGCCCAAACAAGATAACCATGACATGCGTACCATGTTTGGCTACATGATACACTCCTAGCACGCTCGCGGTCATTTCACTAGCTTCACCTATGCCAAACTTGGCATTACGTGACGTGAAATAGATGACGAAAAAATGCCAGGTGCAAAGATGATAATCATGGCATGAAAGTCATGAATGGCATAATTTACGTCCGCTTCGTTAAATCGTGCTGATTTTAAAGTGACATATCAACCTTTCCCATTTGTTCTTCGCATATCATCGATTCCCACTGTACATGGGATCTGCCATATCTTTTCATAAGATAATGTGCCTATTTCCCGGCCTTGTTTCCATGACGGAAATATGTCACCGGGTATTGGTGGACCCTGGCAAAAACAGTTTTTTTTTGTGTAAAAAAGTTGAATTGCTGCACCTTTGAAAGTCAGCTTTAATAAATGTGTTTTCTTGCGGTACCTGTCATCTGCGCCACGATCGCTATAAAAGCAATCACTCTTTCTCTTTCGTCGCGATTTCTACGGTTCACACAGCTGGTCCCAGTGCCATGGTGTGAGCCTGATGAGAGCAAATCGAAGAGAATATAAAAAGGGCAACGTCTATGGAAGTAACTTGCACTTTAATGACCAATGCTCACATCAGGGCTGGCAAATGGGATACTGTAGCTAGGCCCAGTAATAGAGACCTGAACCACGAAAGGGCATCGGCACTTCAATTTTTCCCGGTTTATCCTCGTAAGTTTGGCGAAGTTTGGCGAAAAAGAGGTCGTGTAATCGTAATTTGGTTTTGCTGCCACTGCCAGTCTTTCCTGGTTCCTTCTCAAGATTTGCGACAGTGTTTACTGCGGCATCGTAAAGTAGCTTATAATCCACGCCATTCGTGACGATGCTGATATATTTTGTTTAGATGGCTATCGTTACTACAACTGCGCTTCTGCAGTTCACCAGAGCGACATGGGGAGAAAGAACAAGTGCAAGAAGTCCCATTGCTCTTGTTTTTTTTTTGTACCATCTATCGTGCTGTTGAACTTTCCAATCTTGCAGCAACTTGTCGAGGCAAAAATTTTAAGCAAATACAAGTTGCACACCTTGCAGCCAGTTGCGCCCCTTATTAAAGTATATTTACACTTTGAAAGAATATTCTTGGTTTCTGGTTGAATTACATGAAGATTGTCACAATGTGGTCAAAATATCAGTGGGAAAAAACAGTTTTTTCTGAAAAAATTGTTCCCTCATAGTTCGCCACTTGAATTGGTGATTCCAGAAATACACACACATACATACATTGTGGTGATTTGTTCTTTCTTGCATTCGAATGAATCACGAACATTGTCATGTTCAAATTTTGACACTGCAATACACAAAAATAGAAGATAAATGTTTCTGGTGGAGCAGCTTCCAAAGAAGACCATACAAATGGCGGCTCATGAGCTGCTGATGTAGCTTAGCATCATATGTTGAAGAGTGAAGCCTTCCGGTGCAACAAGAAATACAGTGGATGTGACACTATATCTGGTAAAGAATTAACGTGCTTTTGTTGGGACTAGCGCGAAATTTGATGTAGAATAGTTTTGGCGGGCCCCCTAATGGCGGACAACTCACAATGACACAATTTATTCAAGACTGCGCTTTAGGTGAATGCAAGCTAAACTGGCTTTCCTTTGAAGCTTAATCACATTGAGCCGTCGAATTCCAGCTCAGTGTGGTTAGGGGAACGACCTCGTAAGACTACTCTCGTCAACGTCTCTATAGTCCAGTGTACGACATGTTAACCTGAGTTTAGGAATGTCTCATACAACAATTGCATGCTGCCAATATGTTTATTTTGTTGTCTCGGGGCAGTGTGCAGACTCCTGGAGAAAGGTGCTGTCGCAGTGCTGGGATCACGGAAGCCAGAAGCGGCGTCACTGGTCGGCAGCGCTTGCGCTGGACAGCGCGTGCCACACATCTTCTTGTCTCAGGAGTTTCAGCCAAATGCCGGCGTCAACGCGGCGTCGGTGTCTGTTAGCATGGCACCTCCTCACAGCGAGTTGGACAAGGCACTCCAAGATTTGGTGAAAGCTCAACGTTGGAAGAGTTTCACGATTGTCTACGAAAAGCCAGAGGGTGAGTGCCGAGTCGCATAGTTTTTTTAGGGGCGAAACGCCTTATAGCGGCACTCCTTCGTCCCTCGTAGCCGTTGTAGTGTGTAACAAGCATAACATTTTGATTTCCAAGATGGTGCCGCTGAGAGATTTCTTGTGTGCGTTGTTGAACAATAAAAATAGTGCTCAATGTACATGCCAATGGCTGCTAAGGGGAATGAGAGACAGGAGCATTCGGCTTTTAGTTAACGCGCACGCTGCGATCCCCATTAGCAGCCATTGGCATGTACATTGAGCACTATCTGACAAGAAAGGGTTGCTACGTTATACTCGCTGGGTGTAACCTCCTTAGTTTTACAAAGCTTTAGCAAGCGTTAAGCTGCAGTGCCATGAATGCAATGAACTAGTACATACAATGAACTCGAGGTGGCTAATGGTGGAAAGTAGACCGGAAGCGCAAGCCGTAAGAACGTGTGCGTGTGCCACCTCTTGTTTAGTTTTGGAATGTCCGCATGATGCCGGTGCTTCTATATGTGGAATATATGATGAAAATGCGAGATGGTGGTACTTGGAGTGTAGAATAGATGGACGAATGGACACACAGACAGATGCATGGATGGACGCATGAACGGATGCATGGACGAACGCAGGGACGGACGCACGAACAGACGCAAAAACAGACGCACGCACAGACGGGTGGATGGACTCATAGACGGTCACCCAGACGGACGCATGGGCGGACGGAAGCAAGAACGAATGGACGCATGAATGCTTCGCCCCACTCTCCATCATTCACTCCGTGGATATAACATGCCATGATTTCGTTTTCTTTTTGTTGGCGAATACTCATGAGAAGCCTGCCCACTTGCTCCCGTAAAATTTCAGTTTTTTGCAACACTTTCACATCACCGTGAGCAAATATGCTGCCATATATGCATACTGGTACAATGCCCACAATAAAGGGCGTCATTCTTTTAAATTAAAGAAGCTAATGTATGCTTGCAATCTGGGTACGCGATTTTCTTGGTTATAGTTCGCCTGTCTTTCATCGGAAAAACGCAGTTCTGTATTTCACTATATTTATCTGCTCGCTCATGCATACGTCTAGCAGTCCGTAAATCTTCTATGTCCTTCGTGGCGCCGGTACCTCTTTCAGCTCGTCGTCGCAAGGCTCGAAGCCGCTCTAGCTCTATGTCGATGTCATGAATCTTGCAGGGCATGGATCGTACACACAGTCTCTTTTACAGTGCTCTGGATGGCCTCTTGTAAATCGGATATGTGTTTTTGGCATTGGTCTTCCATACGAGACTGAATTTTTTCCAGTCCACTCTTTTAACCATGTCGCGCACTTTAGGAGGCGACAATCCTCTGATCTTGACGTATGTTGGAATGTGATCACTCCCGTGCGTTTCTATATCCGTGAACCATTCAGTATGTTTCACTAGGCTTCGCGAAACAAAAGCCAAGTCAAGACAGCTACTGTATGTGGGGCAACGTAAAAATGTAGGGCTGCCGTCGTTCAGTAACCAAAGTTCGTTGTCGGAGGCAAAAGACACCAAGCTTCTGCCCTTCATGTTGGTATTCTGACTTCCCCATAATGTATGATGAGCGTTGAAATCTCCGATGATAACACACGGGTCAGGAGTCAACGCTATGATGTCTCGTAGTCTTTTTTGATCGAAACGGCTTGATGGTGATAGGTATGCGCCAACCACCGTGATGTTCAGCCTCCTCTTTTTCACTCTTAAGCATACGTATTGGTTTCCGTCATGAGGTGGTACAGGTTGAAAGATGTAAGTGAGGTCTCGGCGAATGTACACCAGAACCTTGCTGCTTTCAGTAACAGTAGACGACATAAAAGGTTCGTATCCCGAGAGTCGTATTGCACTCGATAAGTTCGGCTCACAGATGACGATTACGGGAAACATATTGACGTACACAAATTGACGAAAGTCACCAATGCGCGATCTCAGTCCCCTAACGTTCCACTGCAGTATTGCTGCTTTACGAACCTCCTCCCTGAAAGACAGTGGTGTGTTAGCCATGGTCTACTCTAGGGCTGCTAGCACTGGACTAAGCGCGTCCAGTACTTGAAGGGCACTTTTGGCTGACGGTGTATTCATGTCGTTTAACAACATGCGAATGGTGTCCACTAATGATCTTAGCATCACCATCACGCGATGATCTGGCTTCTTGGCTGTTGCAGCATTTTGTGCTTGTTCTTGAGGCGGCTTCTGTTGAGGCTCAACAGGTCGTGTAGGCGGCTTCTGTTGAGGCTCAACAGATCGTCTAGGCTGAAGGAGGGGCCATTTTTTTGGAGAGAGAGATCTTCCGGCATGTTCTCTTTCAGCGCAGATGTTTGCCGTGCTAGGAGCCGCGCCTGTCGATTTCACCTGAGTTTCTGACTTTGTCGTCAGATTTTGCACTGTCCTTCGTGAGGACCTTCGACGATGGCGGCGCCTTCGCCTTACCTTTTGCGCAGCTTCTCTGTGAGTCGAGTTGTCTCGCACCATTTGCCTCAGAATATAAATCTCTTTCTTAATCTGAGGACAGTCCTTGGAGGAAGCACTGTGAGCGCCTTGGCAGTTGGGGCATTTCAACGTAGTTGCATTACAGTCGTCTTCTGAGTGGTGTTCAGCGCATCGGGGGCACACTGCGGAATTTCTGCAAACGCCCTGCACGTGGCCAATCTTCTGGCACTTGAAACACTGCATAGGCTTTGGAATAAATGGGCGAACCTGGTGACGGAAATGGCCAACCTTCACGTAAGAGGGAAGACCGTCACCCTTGAATGTTATTCGCACACAACGAGAGTTGCCTAGGCGACCAGCATGCACAATGACGTTGTTTTCGCTCACTGGTTTTATCAGTACAGGAAGATCTTCATTGGTGATTTCAGTGTCTATGTCATAGATAACTCCTGTTACGGTGTCACCATTTGCTGGTATGATGGATCGGACTTTGATGTTTCCCAGCTCCGACACATGCTGTAGCGCGTTCAGTGCACTCGGGTTCCTCACGTCGATTGCCAAAATATTCTTCCTCGTGTTTATCCTGATGTCCTTAATCTCGTTGGGCACAATGTTTTCAAGGTACAAGGACAGTGCTTGCCTGTTGAGGAAGCGTAGATTGGCAGTAATAGTCTGCGGCACAAACAGAATGGAGTGAGGCCATCGCTGAGGCGCTGTCCTCACAGTGGCTGTACTTGATGCCGATGATGCGTTCATGATTCTTCGTTTGGCCTTGCGGTAGAGCACAGGTTCGAAGCCGTCTTCCGAGGACTCGTAGTCTGATGCAGAGTACGGCTCGGTGTCCTCGCTCTCACTAGATGTATTACCACGCTTTCTCGAAGCAATGCCCGTGAATGAACTGGTACCGGGCGGGATCTCCGGGGATTGTACATCCATGACCGCGATGTAGGGGGCTGGAGACCCCGCAGTTGCGCTGTAGAACGCAGAAAATACAGCACCGACCGAAAGATGTGTTCCACAAGAGAATCACTTCGTCTTCCTCCTACACACAACACGAAACTACGTATGTGCACATGGTCCTCATTGCGTCTTGCTGGGCTCAACAGCATCGTCCACGTTCACAAACAGGAGCACTGCCGAACCGTCACTGACCTGCAAGGCGTTCGTCGTCATTCCGCGGACGAGGACACGGAAAACAGGAGCATTACTTACCGTTCAGGTTCCGAGCACTTCTGAGCATGCAATGTGCGCATCATCTTGCATTGTTTAGTCGCGGTGACAGCTTTGCTCGAGGCCTGAAAAACATCACGAAAGGAACGTGCTTCTGTTGCCGTCACCAAGCACCGTTCACATACTGCAGCGTGGTGAACACAGTCTGGCTGCCAACACAACCCACCCACATGACACCAACGAAGTGTGGTGAACAGTCTGGCTGCCAGCACAATACACGCACATGATACCGCTGAAGGATGGTGAATACAGTATAGCTGCCAACATAACACGCACACACATGAAACCGCCGAGCAATTCAGAAACGCTGGTCACAAGGCAACGGAACGAAATAACTACGCCATGCAAGCTACAAAGTATCCGTGAGCGCATCGCCGCTGGCGGTATCTAGCACTGTAGTTCAGCCGTGCCGGCGGCGGCCAATGCCAGGCCAGGCCCACACTGCGGCTCTCTCCTCTTTCTTTATTGTTTTTTTTTCGCCGTTACGCCCGCTGTGCCCACCGCGCTTGCGTTGTAAAGCTTTCATTGCAGGCGACGTAGCTCCTCAGACGCCTGTAGGCAGGGCTACCGCTTAGCGTGGGAATTCGAGAAGCTTCACGGATATCTTTTTTAACGCGAAATTGTTTTATGCCAGAGTTCACCACGGCACCGCAGACGTAATTCCGTCACAGGTATGACACGGTAAAATATGAACGAGTACTAATATAGGAAAAAAAAGAGTCACTGGGGAGCGTTGAACCAGTCACCTCAAGCTCTTAGCACGCCACGCTCAACACTAAGCCAGAGAGCAGCTTGTACAGGGTGAGCCATTTATATACACGATGTGCCGCTGGCGTTCCTTAGAGCTCAGCCACTCCAGCGTGTTTTCGTTATCACTACCGAGATGGAACGACGGCAGCGCGTGTCCTCAAGGTCTTCGTGCCGCACCACATTACGCGTCGCTGTTTATTTGCCTCCTCATTGCGTCTTGCTGGCTCAACAGCATCGTCCACGTTCACAAACAGGAGCACTGCCGAACCGTCACTGACCTGCAAGGCGTTCGTCGTCGTTCCGCTTCGTCAAAAACGCCCAACGCAATTTCACTGAACACTAATTTCTTCATCCGCGTCATCCGCCGCACGATACATAGATATGCACTCGTTCTACGCACTGTTCAGGCCTCCTGGTGGACGAAACGTTTTGTAACATTCTTAGAGTACAGTAACTGCCAGAGAACACAGCGTAACCAATAACGCGGCGCAGAGCACGGATATTGTCCGCCACGGCTCAGCACGAGACCTGGGGAGGCACATTCCACTACTGCCAGAAGCGGCCACTCATTGCTAGACCAGCTCCACAGCACAACACGAAACCATAGCAACACCGTCATTATGCCCACTGATTACGGCCGCCATGATGTCATTTCCGCCACACTTTTCAAGTAGCGCGCCGGCGGGCCATGCCCTCTCCTATCTTTCTTCCTCTTGGTCCAGAACAAAAACTCTAAGCACCCGAGTTACAAAAACGGACGAGGACACGGAAAACAGGAGCATCACTTACCGTTCAGGTTCCGAGCACTTCTGAGCATGCAATGTGCATATCATCTTGCATTGTATAGTCGCGGTGACAGCTTCGCTCGAGGCCTGAGAAACATCACGAAAGGAACGTGCTTCTGTTGCCGTCACAGAGCACCGTTCACATACTGCAGCGTGGTGAACACAGTCTAGCTGCCAACACAACACACCCACATGACACCACCGAAGTGTGGTGAACAGTCTGGCTGCCAACACAATACACGCACATGATACCGCTGAAGGATGGTGAATACAGTATAGCTGCAAACATAACACGCACACACATGAAACCACCGAGCAATTAAGAAACGCTGGTCACAAGGCAACGGAACGAAATAACTACGCCATGCAAGCTACGAAGTATCCGTGAGCGCATCGCCGCTGGCGTTATCTAACACTGCAGTTCTTTAGCACCGGCGCCGGCCCATGCCAAGCCAGGCCCACACTGCGGCTCTCTCCTCTTTATTTATTGTTTTTTTTCGCCGTTACGCCCCCTGTGCTCACCGCACATGCGTTGTAAAGCTTTCATTGCAGGCGACGTAGCTCCTCAGACGCCTGTAGGCAGGGCTACCGCTTAGCGTGGGAATTCGAAAAGCTTCACGGATACCTTTTTTAACGCGAAATTGTTTTATGCCAGAGTTCACCACGGCACCGCAGACGTATTTCCGTCACAGGTATGACACGGTAAAATATGAACGAGTACTAACATATGAAAAAAAAGAGTCACTGGGGAGCGTTGAACCAGTCACCTCAAGCTCTTAGCACGCCACGCTGAACACTAAGCCAGAGAGCAGCTTGTACTGGGTGTGACCCGCAGGGCGCGGGTTCGAATCCCGGCTGCGGCGGCTGCATTTCCGATGGAGGCGGAAATGTTGTAGGCCCGTGTGCTCAGATTTGGGTGCACGTTAAAGAACCCCAGGTGATCTAAATTTCCGGAGCCCTCCACTACGGCGTCTCTCATAATCATATAGTGGTTTTGGGACGTTAAACCCCACATATCAATCAAAGCTTGTACTGGGTGAGCCATTTATATACACGATGTGCCGCTGGCGTTCCTCAGAGCTCAGCCACTCTAGCGTGTTTTCGTCATCACTACCGAGATGGAACGACGGCAGCGCGTGTCCTCAAGGTCTTCGTGCCGCGCCACATTACGCGTCGCTGTTTATTTGCCTCCACATGGCGTGCGTGGTGGCTCCGAAAAATTGGGTGGCTCGCTCAAGCACGCACTTATTTTCGGTTCTTTACCTCTTGTGCTCCCATCGCAAGTTTGCTTTAAAGTTACGGTAGTTAAAAATCACACAAACATCACTTCACACGCTGCTGCAGCCACGTTTACGAAAAGAGCGTGCTGCTCACACACGAAGTAAAAATTGTGGGAGTTCACGCTCGTCCTGTGTATACGTGTGCGTTCAATTTGTGCCTATTTCTTTCTGTTTGAGCAGCGGAATTTAAGTGTCGAGCTATGATTGTCGTTGGTCCGCACTCGTCCTCTGTATACATTCTTAGACGTAATTAAACCAGAAGACGTCTAGGACCACGGGATGGCTTTATGCTCTCCCATAGTAGAGTACCTCGTACGCCAAGTCGTCAACAACTTTTTGTAAACACACCTCTGTATGCTCATTTCAGCCGCCTTTTCTGCTTGAGGTCCAGACTGCATGTTTCGAGCCGCTTGACACTTCAATTTCTTGCTTCAGCATTCATTCAACACTAGAGCATTCATTCCAAATACATTCCACTGTAGCATTCAATGCACTATGAACTCTGAACTACCTCTGCCAGGACAAGTTTCACTTTCGCGTTATACCGATTCTTGAAAAGAGGGATCACCCATCCTTTTTTGTTTTTTTTTACAGTGAAAGCTGTTATGAGATTACAATTCGGGTCACGTGCAGTTGTTGTCCGCCGCCGGTGTCCGTAACCACATCACGCAAAATTATAAAAAAGTAACCTTCCACCAATGACACAGTGGCTTCAACCCGGGTCCGCTGGGTGCCAGCCCAACATTCTACCGCTGAGCTACAGCCTTTTTTTTCTTATTGCCTTCTTAACTACAGGTCAAGCTAATCTGACGATCACCATCACGCGCGTTTTATGTGTGATAACGCATCAAACAAATATATTACATCTTCGAAACAGTCGGTAGTCCTTATACACATCGTCGCACTTTAATAACAGCTTCCACGAAAACACATGACTCGCAAGCACCAGTGTAGCTCAGTGGTTTCTTGGTCAGTGGCCAGGAGACCACTGAGCTACACCGGTGCTTGCGAGTTATCAAGCTTGCCTTAGGCAGGCTTGATGTAGGGAAAGCAATCACGTTAATACGACTTATAAAGTGTTTTACAAAAGCGAAAGAGCAACCAGTCGTCGCAAACTGCAAATAGCGTAACGAGTGGGCTGCCCAATGCTCTAAATCATCACAAAAACTTGTCTTGTTCCCCTATTAACTGTGACGCAAACCCACTTCAGCCATAATTACTCATCGCCATCAGCCACTTCATGGACAATTGGCACAAAATTATTCGCATGTGTTTAGCGGATACCACGCTTCTCAGAAGAATGACAAAAAATAGCATAGCAAATGCCGGCCTACTACACAAAAGGTTAATATTATTGCCCTAGTGGGTACCTAGCAGGTTTGCTTGCAGTAGTTACCCAATCAGTGTTTTTCTAAAAGCTCTTAAAGGCCCCTCTTCTAGCTTTTGCTGTGACTATGTTTCACCTACAGCGCATGCCTGGGTTTTTTAGGCGCGAAATAGGGAAGTTTATTGCAAACTGGTAACAACATTTCAGGTGATTACAACTGTCTGGTCTAACAAAATCACTTCAGTGGTGTGTACAAACAAGAGAACATAGACCGCATGTAACACACAGCACTTCCAATATTCTCACAGATCATGAATCACTCAAGAAAACAAATAGAAAAGAAATGCAGAAAACAGTACATTGGAACAGATTCACATATTACGTGCGACGAGAAGCAATTTTTTTCCCAAGTTAAAACGGCAGTAAAGGAAGTTCAATATTCCCGTTCCGAACTCTAAAAAAAAACGTGTATGCCACCTTCTGATAAATGCTTCTTCACCCTGAGTTTCAATCTGTTCGGTAAGGTACCGAACCATGATCATTCTAATCTTCTGTAATGCTGGGTATGCAGCTCGTTGGGGTCGTTGCCGTGCTTCGGCCATACAGCGGCGACGCCACAAGACGAACATTGTGACGCACAGTACGAGTTTTTTTTTTTGAAGTTTATTCAGACAGTCATGGTCTGGGATGATATTCAGACAGTCATGGCCTGAGTCATGGTCTGGGAGTTGTTCAAATAAGCCCCTTCCGCGCTGTTGGCTCGAAGGAATTGACACTCCGAATTGACGACGCACGACATGCCACACGCATTTGGCCGCTACGCATTCAAACAACGTGTGGCGGATCGTTTCTCTTTTCCCGCAGTTGGGACAGTGGTCATTGGGAACGACGCCCCACTTTAACAGTCTCTGACGAGTGCGCAACGCGTCCCATCACCGCAGCCAATCCAATTCTCTTACTATTTCCGGTACGTGGTTGTTCCGCCATTCCTTCCACGTGCTGGGCTTCCATTTTTGTTTTTTCCTCGTCAGTTCTGGAGTGACTGATTAACACTCCGCTAATGCGTGCGGATGCGAGCTTTGCAAAGTATTCTTCGGTGGCGTCGCCGTCAACCGAATGCTTGAGGCCCTCTGCTGCCTTATAAAAGGCATGTGGTTGTTCTGCTTGAGGTCCCCGGTACCTTTCCGAAGTGAATGCGGCTCCAAGAGTTCCCGTACAATACAGCGATAAGCTACGGCCAGGATAGTCAATGTCCTGAAACAATCTGTGAACTGTTTTAGCTGCAAGTACCTTTGTGAATGTCGCAACATCTGGCAGACTGAGTCCTCCACAACGTTTGGGAGCTTCAGCAACTTTTGTTGAACTTTTGGTGTCTTCCCGTCCCATTGAAAGGCTCCAACCAATGACGCAAGGCGGCTCGCAAAAAGTTTGGGTTTGAGGGCAATGTTCCAGATATAAAAAGCATATGCGCATGCTTTGGTTTTCACCACCATCACTTTGGCGTCAAGTGACAAATTGAAGTCAGTGGCATACGCGAAGACCTGCAGTGGCTCGAAGTACGGCGTCCTCCCAATTTCTTTTGGCCACCTCCCCGTCTTAAAAGTATACCCCGAGGACTTTTAAGGCATCCACGTATTGAATACCACCCGGAAAAGAGCCGTGGAAGCTACCGAAACGAAGGGCTTTGCTTTTATCCGCATTCAGGAAAGCACCCGATAAACTGGCATACTCTTCGAACAGCTCCAAGAAAGCACAGTAACTGGCTTGGTTTCGCACGAACACAGAGATGTCCATCGCATAAGCGGTGATGCTGACTCCAGGCCTGTCATTGGAAAGCCCTGAATATTAGGGCACTTTGCCACTTTCTTAAGGAGAGGATCTATGGAAAGAACAAAGAGCACCGGTGCGATTGGGCGTCCCTGGTGAACCCCTCTTGTTACTGGAAAGCTTGCTGTCTCCACGCCGTTGATGAGAAGTCGGCTGGTCATGTTGGTGTATAGAAGCTTTATACAGCGAACGTACTGCTCAAGCAGACCAAAGATTTTAAGTACTCAGTATAGGTAGTCATGTTCGACCCTGTCGAAGGCCTTAGCTTGATCCAATGACACGAAAGCACCGGTAACGTTTTTGGCGTTGGAATAGTAGAACAAATCTCTTATCAGAGTAAGTGTTTGAAAAATTGACTTACGCGGCACTGCACACGTTTGCGTAGGTGACACTATATCGGGCAGAAAAGGTTTTAGCCTCAAGCCAAGGATCGTAGCTACAAGTTTTTAGTCCGTGTTGAGGAGGGTAATCGGCCTCCATGACCGTGGATCGTCAGGATCCATGCCCTCCTTTGGCAGCAAGACTACGCGGCCCTCACTGAAAGACCTCGGCTTTTACCCATCCACAATGAACCCGTTAACAATGTCAGTAAGTGCGTCGCCTAGGGCGTCGAAGAAAGTTATGTAAAACCCTGTCAGTATTCCGTCTCGACCTGGAGCCGTGGTATTGTTCATTTTCCTCAAGGCTTGCCAAACTTCATCTTTCGTCGCCTCACTGCAGAGCATATCAGACGCCTCAGGACACAGCGTGGGCAAGCCTTCGCAAAATTCTGCGATTCTTTGATGCTTGTTGCTGTCTTTGGAGCGATGATCTGCAGAGCAGAGCCTTACAAAATGCACCCTAAAACCTCCTCAATTGATTTGATATCTGTGACGATGCTCCCGCACGCTGTCCATGCTGCACCAATAATACTGAACTGGTGTTTCCTTACCCCTACTCGCTGTGCGTATGCCCAGTTACCTAGTTCATTCGTAGGCAGGTGCAGTTCCTGTGCGCGTTTAAAAGCCTCGGACCTCCCCAAAGAACAGGTCGTATTTAGCCTTTTTGGCACCAATGTACTCTTCAATTGCGCTGGTCAGATTACCTGCGCGCTCAATGGTTTGAATACACGTCAATGTTTCTATCATTTGTGATGTTAGACGTGCATGGCGCATTTTCCCGGCCTCCTGCGCAATCACACACCATCTGGCCCTCAAGAGTTCCAATGCTTCGACGTAAATTGCGGCGTGTCTTCCAAAGACGCATAGATATTCATGCGCATTTCAGATACCGAAACTTCATCATTTAAAATTGATGAATACATTTGCCACAACTTGGAGCAATGCCTTTCCAGCTGGGCCTTCAAGGTGAACAGCACTGGCATGTGGTCGCTGAGCTTGCATTGCCCAGGCGCTAAAGAAATGACATCGCATGTCTCTAAACTTGCAACGAGATGGTTAGGGATATAGACTCTGTCAATCCTGCTCTGAGTACGTACCCTGAACTCGCGTGGATCCAAAGGTAGTTCCCGTGAAGCGTTGTCCATGCATCGACCGGCTTCAACTCTCTACATATTTTCTGCAACTCTTTCGAATGGTATGTGCTTTGTCCTTGACTACGGCCTCGGACATCTCGAATTGAATGAAAAACACAGTTGAAACCACCTAACAACACGCACGGTGGTGAATTTTGCAGGAATGACCTGGCACCTCTAAAAAAGTCGTTTGCAAGAGACCTATCACGGACGCGTAAAAGTTGGTGAATCGGACCCTCTGGTCGTTTATCCACATGTTCACCGCAATAGCATAGCCTTCTGCATCGAAGAGGCAATGCGCACCCCACCTGAACCTCGGATTGAGAAACATGACACCGGTCCCACGCGACTGCGTCTGCGTTAAGGAGAAGAATGCTTCAACCAAGATCTAGTACGGAAGGTCTTGATGTCGTGCCGCGTTCGAAAGTTGGTCTCTGGCAGAAAAAGCACGTCGATCGTGAGCGAGCGCACGAGGGTCATTATCTCCTGTTGTTTAACAAGATCTTTGAAACCATGGACATTGGAATTCGTGAAAGATAGCCTATCCATTTAAAATAAATTTGGGGGGAAACAAAACAATCTTTTTTTCTCCTTTTTTTTAACAGCGGTGTGTAAGGGGACGGCACGGCCTCTCTTGTGTCAACTGGCAGTGGATGAAGTCAACGTGATGACACTCGAAGGACTGGCGCTGAGATTTACTCACGTGCACAGATAGAACGGACCCAGCGAGCAACACCAAAGCTAACAGAAATAGTACAGGCAGCATGCAACGTAACTCACATGATGCTATTACTATAACAGGGCATAGCCACCACAGCATAGAGCTCACAATTTGGTACACGAAGGTTCCATCGCGAATGACAGTAACATATGGAATACTAAACAGTTTGGATGCATCAGAACAACAAATGTATAGTGGTTGTACGGCTGGGAAGCAAGCATTGCAACAATACAGACAACAGCAAGCGGAAAGAATGGATGTGGGCAGCACAAATGAAACAAAACATTGAGTTCTCACCGGCATCAGGTGATGGATCTCGGTTTGACGAATCCACTCGGGGCTTTTTGGATGTTCAGGAAGTGGTGACATCCCTTCCACTGCTTGAACTACTAGGCCTGGTGCGACGCTGAGAGTTTGTGGCTCTAGACAACTTGTCGAGAGGACACGTATTTTCAGGAGACAAAGATACCGATTGTGAGGCTTGCGAAAATCTGTCACTTCTTATTTTTCGTGATGGGGACCAGCTCCTACGACGTCTGGATGTCTTGGCGGACGCTTCTTCTTGGGCTTGTACAGTGTGTGTGCGAGGCGTGTTAGGTTTCCTTGAAGACGTGGCCTTTACTTCTTTCGTGGGCGTCGTCTTCACGCTACCTTCCAGGCCCACAGGTGGCTGTTCATGGAGCTCGTCACTTGCACTTGTTGCCTCGGAAGGTCGGAGCGATTTTCCCGGTTGGCCAGCGCTCCGAGATGCTTGGGACGCTTCCTCTGGCGGTGATGCGTTTGAGGATTGTTCGTTTTCTGTGACCTTGAGTTCCTCTGATGAAGACGTAGCAGACGCTCTCGGCATCTCCACAGCGTTGCTGGGCTCCTCTGACGACATTGTGGGAGATGACAACGCTGCGGTGTCCTCGGTCAGCGAAGAAACGTCGTTGTCACTCGTTGTGCATGGCGACGTGGCATCAACGCCGCTGGCGTCTTCTGTCAAGGCGTCATTAAATTTTGTGTTGGTCGCGCTGTCTTCATCCCAATAATCTGGAATCTTCTGTGGTCGTGGCTTGGTTTTGTGTTGCAAAACTTCCGTGTGCCTGGAGGTTCCAATTTGGGTTGTTCTATTCGAAGTACTCTCTCCAAGTTCTGGGAATTCTTTCAGTGACTGTGAAGTGTTCTGCGCTGCGTCTGCGTATGACTTGGGACGGAAGCAATCTTTCGTCGCGTGGTCCCAATTACAGCGCTTACACTTGGATACACAATCCTCAGATTTATGGCCGAAGGTGCCACATCGTTGACAGAAGGGTGTTGTGCAAGTAGCCGCAACATGACCTTTCTGCTGCAGCGTGTGCATACTCTGCGCATACCACAATACTCGAGCATCACGCGGTGACCTTAAATTGATAGGAAGTTAGGGGCGGGCTTGGCCATCTCGATTCAGACGATGCGGATACCAGTGTACGTTGATTGATGCCTTTTCAAGGCAACAAATGTGATACCCTTCACTTTCCCGTATGGCTGAAGAGCTGAAATAACTGCGTCATCTGACACTGTTCGGTGGGAGGCGGAACACACTGACTTGTGTGCTAGGCGCCCCGACTGCTTCAAATTGTACCTTGTGCCCTTGTACCTTGAATCTTGGTTTACCATCAACTTGGTTGCTTGTGCAGCCGACCGAGACGCAACTATAAACTTCGAAGCTCCGAGGTGTTGCAGGAAAAGCACCCCTTCGCTCCCCATGACGTCTTCGAGGCCATCGATGATCTCGTCGACGGACGCCGTCCCCTCCGGGACGATGAAGTTGAAGCAGTGCTCCTTGAGCGGGAGCGCCGCAGGCCTAGACACCATCTTCCCTGGTCCCGGCAGGGGCCGATGACGATGGGATCAGCCCTCAAAAAAAAAATCTGGCTGGCAAAATCGCGAGTGGACACCCGGCGGGAACGCTGACCGCGTTGAAGACTTGAACGCTGAAGATTCTTATAGCGGCAACTGTCCGTCCCTCGTGGCCGTTGTAGTAGTGTGTAACAAGTATAACATTTTGACCTCCAAGGTTCTGCCAGTGAGAGATTTCTTCTGTGTGTTGTGGAACAATCAAAGTCAGTGCTCAAGGTACGTGCAAATTGCTGCTTAGGGGGAATGAAAGACAGGAGAACTCGGCTTTTAGTTAAAGCGCACGTGAATTTTTATTGTTCAACAACGCACAGAAGACAAGAAAGGGTTGCTACGTCATACTCGCTGGGCGTCACCTCCTAGGTTTTAAAAAGGATTAGCGTGCGTTGGGCCGCAGTGCCATGAATACAGTGAACTAGTTTATACCATGAACTCGAGGTGATTAAAGGTGGGAAGAAGACCCGAAGCGAAAGCCGTAAGAAAGTGTGCGTGTGCAACCTCTCGTTTAGTCCTTGGAATGTCCACTGGATGGCGGTGCTTCTATATAGGGAATATATGATGAAAAGATGCGAGATGGTGGTACTTGGAGTGTTGAATAGATGGATGAACGGGCACACAGACATATGCATGGATGGACACATGAATGGACGCAGGGGCGGATGCATGAACGAACGCAGGGACGACCGCACGAACAGACGCACGCACGGACGGGCGGATGGACGCATGGACGGTCACACAGACGGACGCATGGACGGACGCAAGCAAGTAGGAATGGACGGACGAATGATTCGCCACACTCTCCATCATTCACTCCGTGGATATGCTGCCAATTTTTTTCAGTGTGCTCCAACTAGGCAGGATTTTATTAAGTGGGTGCGCACCGCTGCTAAGCTGTTCGTTATCCAGTAGCTGGGTGAGAGAGTGCGCAGACTTATCAGCCTTTCTGAAAAGTTCTGCACACACAAACATGCGCACGCACGCACGCACACCAGTACTATGTAGTGCAAGTTGTCATTTTGTTCCCTCACCGCTTTGCACCTTGATAACAGGCCGACAGACAGACAGACAAAGAGACAGACAGACAGACAGACAGACAATGAACTTTATTTGATCCTGAGGACCTTTCGCGGGAACCCCTATCTGGGACCCGCGGAAACCGCTGGCCACGTCCAAGTCGGGGCTGGGACACCGTGATGTTCCGCCCTTTCTTGGGCCCTCTGGATTGCCTGGATAACACAAAAATTCTTATGTTCACTTTGTATGATGCACGCATGCTTTAGTCAGTGAGTGTTTATGCCTGCAGAAATAAAGAAAAAAATGTCGCTATCTACGTGAAGGGATGATGATGAGGGGGGCTTATGGACAAAACCACCCATATTCGCCCACATATCATATAAAAACTCGCCTCGTCATTATAGAGATGTTTCTATATACACATTTACACACGATGATTATTATTTACATATCGATACAATTACAAAAATTCATATACACACAAGGTGTAATCATTTACGTATGGATGAAGTTATAGAGAAGGATGACGTCATGGATTACAGAACTTTGTGTAATCATGCTGATTCCTATTCAAGGTAATAAATTATTCTCTGATCTGAACGAGTGACAAACAACTATTGCACTCCTTTTATTCTGCCTAGTGTGTCTTTTCTTTTCTCTTTCTTTTTTATTTCTCCGGTGGGTGGTTTCAACAATGAATATAAAAACAATTCTCACTGAATTAAGTCATCGATTTTGGCCGATCACCCTGAGTGCGTACGAGCCATGGCTGTGGAGTCATCATCATCATCATCACCATCATCATCATCAAAGCTGCGGGATGCGTTTTCCTTTGAAGATGAAAATTTTGTAGTTAGTAAAGTATGAGGCATGATGATCTTAGATGAAAGGTGGTAGTTGAAAGCTGGAGAAGGCCATTTGATACACGTTCCCTTGATGCTGGTGGGACGCTTGTGGTCGTAGGAACTGCACCATAAACCATAACCGGACATCATGCGCGAAACTATTCTGGAGCCGTTATCCACCTCGATGTCCATGTTGAAGTCTCCGATGAACACGAGTGGACTGTGTTTAATTTCCACTTATCTTTGGGTACTGGAGCTCTCGACGCTCCCACCACATGCGGAACGATAAAGGTGCCTACTCGGGAGTGCTGCCGACGCTGACGTCTATCTTTGCTCTGGCGAGCTCTTGATTGATTTGTGGGGTTCAACGTCCCAAAACCACCTTATGATTATGAGAGACGCCGTAGTGGAGGTCTGTGAAAATTTCGACCACCTGGGGTTTTTTAACGTGCACCCAAATCTGAGCACACGGGCCTACAACAATTCCGCCTCCATTGGAAATGCAGCCGCCGCAACCTGGAATTGAACCCGTGACCTGCGGGTCAGCAGCCGAGTACCTTAGGCACTAGAGCACCGCGGCGAAGCTCTGGCGAGCTCTTACCGCGGAACATTGGTGGTGGGCGCGCAAGCAGCCGCGTTTCGAGCTCTCCGTGCCACTGTCTTAGCTTTGAAGGTGTACGTACATAATAAGTATCGGCGTAGAGATGAAAACTCATTGGCCTACCGTTTGTTTGAAAGAAAGCATGCCAAAAACGTTCAAGTCGAGAACTAGTGAACACGGCACGCCGAGTGGCTTGCGCCGAGCAAGAAGAGCATCGTCCTTGAAAGAAAACCCTCATTAGATTTGACATTAGTTCTACAAATCCTACGTATAATTCGAAGGTACCCCATGAGTCCTTTAACACGCTACGACATGATATAGCGGGTACGTGGTGCTTTGTTTGCAACCCGTTTAACAATAATAACTGTTGGCGCTTCTATCAGCAAAAAATGATGTGATGCACAGAACACGATGGTATACACGACGTGGAGGCCTCCTGAAATACTGCCCACCCGAAGTTTCGACGTGCACCTTAACGTGAGTGCGCGGGCCTGTAGCGTGTCGTCGCCATCGGAAAAAAGGAGCATTACGGCCACCGCGGCTGAATTAGGATCCCTAAACACTGTGTCAGATGCCGGGCGCCGTACCCTCAGGACCTCTTCTGGTGATAATTAAACGTTGAACTAGATAGTCAACTGCAAAATAGTAATAATTCTCGAATAAACATTTGACTTCAAATTATTGCCTCTCGTGAAGTTTTCAACTCGAGCTTCAGGTGGCACGTTCGCAACGGTTACGGTGCTCAGCTGCTGAATGAAGTTCGATCGCGGCCACGGTTGCCACATTTCAAAGGTGGCGAAACAGTTGAGGTTCGTGTACTATGCAACGTCAGTGCACGTTCAAAAACACCAGGTGGTCAGAATTTCCAGAACCCTCCACTACAAGGTCCCTTATATACATATGTTGGTTTTGGGCGTAAAAGCACCCTTGCCTTTTATAGCTCTAAGTGGGGCGTTTTAGCTAGACTCAATAACGTGTAGCTTTGCATACTAACAATGAATGTATAGTGATAGTATAGGACATTGCACAAAGAAAATTATCTGTTGTTTCACTTGAAGCTTCTTGCTTGGCTGTTGGAAAGCCTGTGCCCTAATTTTCAGTGTCTATGCTTAACAGTGTAGCAAAGTAAGGGACATTGTATATCTAGCAGGTATATATATGGTGCTGTAACGGGGTTTATTTGCAGAGCAGAACGCAAAAGGCGAAGCAGTCAGCAGCATCCGGCCAAGCGCAGCAAGCACGAGCTTATGCTGATCGCGATGCCCCTGAGGCGCCGAGAATTACAATCGCCCTCCGCAGAAAAAGGTGCCATCCTGGAGGATTAGGGAGAAGAAACGACTAATGGGTAATAATATGGCTTGAGGCGAGAGACGTGCACAGTGTCGCGGCCGCGGTAGCGTAGGTCTGTGGATGGGATGATGGGCTCCACGATATATTTCACGGGTGACGTTTGCTGTACAACGCGGTATGGCCTGATGTATTTGGGAAGAAGTTTTGCGGAGCGGCCAGGTGCGGTAGCTGGTGCCCGAAGCCATACCAATGAACCAGGTGGAAATTTGGAGCCGAAAGACCCCAGTCTGCTGGGATTGCTGCTTCCACTGGCCCTCAGTAGAAAAAGAGCGGGCAAGCTGGCGGCATTCTTCAGCATGTCGGGCAGCTTCGGACATAGTTGTACTTTCGTACTCATAAAGTTTATATGGAAGAATAGTGTCTGCTGTATTTGAAGGTTCTCGTCCGTACAGAAGAAAGTATGGCGAAAACCCAGTAGTAGCTTGTACGGCAGTATTATACGCGTAGGTGACAAATGGGAGAACTTGATCCCAGTTTGAATGATCAGAGGCGACGTACATCCACAGCATATTGCCAAGAGTACGGTTGAAGCGCTCCGTCATGCCATTCCTTTGAGGGTGTTACGCTGTACTTGTGCGGTGCACGATTCGGCATTCGTTAAGTAATGCCTTCAAGGCGTCAGAAAGGAAGGCACGGCCTCTGTCAGTTAAGAGATCGCGAGGGGCACCATGACGCAGAATGAAACGTTGCAACAGAAACGTTCCAACATCACGGGCTGTGGCAGTCAGCAGTGGGGCTGTTTCGGCCTAGCGTGTCAGATGGTCTATCGCAACAATATTCCAGCGATTACCAGCTAGAGTTGATTGATGGTAGTGGTCCGTAAATGTCAATGCCGACGCGATCAAAAGGTCGACTAGGGCAAGGAAGAGGTAGTGACAGGTAGACTTGCCCGGGAGGTAACTTTCGTCGTTGGCACTGAGCACACGAGCGATTGAATTTCCGCACGTAGTTATACATGCCACGCCAATAAAATCTCAGTTAGCGTATGTCTTGAAGAGGCCTGCGTAGGCGCACTGTGGGTCTGCGTGAAAGGCTTCGCAGATAACAGCTCGAAGATGGCGGGGTATCACAAGGAGACACTTGCGACCGTCGGAAAGGTAGTTGCGTCGATAAAGAAGATCATCCCTTAGGCAAAAGTTTCTAGCCTGGCGGCGGAGAGCGCAAGACGGTGACGGAATGAGAGGATCACAAAGAATTTTATGAGGCCACTCATCTAGGGATTCTTTCGTTGTTCCACCGTCATGTTTTGCAAGGCGGATGACACAAGTGCAGTCCTCGAGGGAAGAGAGGCAAACACCTTCATTCGATATGGGTGAGCGAGAAAGGGCGTCGGCGTCCGTGTGCGTACGACCGGATCTGTAAATAACGCGGAGGTCGTATTCCTGAAGTTTGAGCGCTCATCGAGTAAGTCGTTCGGAAGGGTCTTTAAGTGTGTATAGCCAAGAAAGGGCGTGGTGCTCTGTGACGACGTCGAATGCGTGACCATACAGGTAGGGGCGAAATTTTCCAATGTCCCGAATAATAGCTAAACACTCTTTCTCGGTATCGGAGTAGTTAGCCTCGGCTTTCGTCATAGTTCAGCTTGCGTAAGCGACGACATATTCATGAAACCCTGCCTTTCGTTGCGTGAGCACAGTGCCTAGTCCAACACCGCTGGCATCAGTATGAACCTCCGTGGGAGCGGCAGGATCGTAGTGGCAGATGATGGGAGGTGAAGTTAGCAGGTGGCGTAATTTGGGGAACGCATCGTCGCATGCTGGTAGCTAGGTGGTAAGGTCCTTGTGGCCGCTAAGAAGGTTCGTAAGGGGCGCACATACGGAAGCAAAATTTCTAATAAAGCGTCGGAAGTATGACGACAAGCCGACAAAACTTCTAAGTTCCTTCAAGTTTTTAGCTTCGGAAAATCGGCGACTGCTCGAAGCTTGGCGGGGTTGGGAAGTATGCCGTCCCGCGATATGACGTGGCCAAGAATGGTGAACTGCCGGGCACCAAAACGACACTTCTTGAGGTTGAGTTGAAGGCCGGCTTCGGTGAGGCGTGTGAGGACGTGTCGAGACGATTTAAATGGGTGTCGAAATCGGTGGAAAAGACAACTACGTCATCGAGGTAGCATAAACATGTGTTCAACTTGAGGACTTGTAAAATAGTGTCCATCATTCTTTCAAAAGTGACTGGAGCGTTACAAAGGCCGAAAGGCATAACGGTAAATTCGTATAATTCATCAGGCGTGACAAATGCTGTTTTCGGTCGGTCAGATGCTTCCATAGGAACTTGCCAGTATCCAGACCGTGAATCCAGCGAAGAGAAGTATTCTGCTCCCTGCAGTCAAGGGCGTCGTCTATTCGTGGTAACGAGTAAACATTCTTACGGGTGATCTTGTTTAAACGTCGATAGTCCACACACAACCGAATGGAGCCATCCTTCTTAACAAGAACGACCGGTGACGCCCAGGGACTGTTAGAAGGCTGTACAATACCCGCTGGAGCATGTCAGAAACCTGGTCGTCAATAACACAGCGCTCCGACACTGAGACTCAGTAGGGGCGCTGCCGTAAAGGCGTATGGCTTCCTGTGTCAATCTTGTGAGATATGTTCGATGCGCGATTGAGGCCACAAGCATGGCTGTCAAAAGAAGTACGAAACTTTCGCAGCCGGTTCACCAACTGGCTTCGTTCTGAAGAAGACATTGCGACATCGATGGAGCGTTTGAAAGCGTCAAGGAGTTACTGGTTAACAACAGAGTCAGAAATCAGTGCGCTGAAGTCCGTAGAAAGTAAACTAGACGGAGCGTCAAAAATTTGACGGGCGTCTATCGGATGCACGTGACCGAGACATGCACCATGGAATAAAGGTAAAGGCCCTTCTAACATATTCTACATGAACGTTTGCGTGACGCGATGGTGGAGAGTAAGGGCAGCAACGGGCAGTCGAGAACATTTGCGTTCAATGAATAGGGCAGAGGGCGTAAATGGAACATCGCCATCGGAAAAAGCGTCACACGACAAAGTCACCAGCAGAAAAGAGCGCGGTGGTACGGTGGTGTCGTCGGAAACAAACAGTTTATGATACGGCAGGGAGCCTTCGACAGCATCAACATCCGGAAGTGGAGATAGCTCTAGTTCAGCGCGACAGCAGTCAATGACGGCATTATTATTCGCAAGGAAGTCCCAGCCGAGTACCATGTCTTGGGAATACGAGGGCAGCACTACGAATTCGACAATATACACAATCCCTTCGATGACGACTCGTGTGGTACAGGCTGCGAGAGGTGTTACACTTTGTGCGTTAGCCGTTCTAAGAGAGAGACCGGATAGTGGCTTCAGAACTTTGCGGAGTTTGCGGCACAGGTTAATGGAAAGGACGGATAGAGCGGCTCCGGCGTCGACAAGTGCCATGACGACAATACCATCGACTGACACTTTAATGACGTTAGCTGGACAGTGGCGAGGACTTGTGCATGGCGACGGGGACGCAGTTCCTGCCTCGGGAACTGCGGCCGTTAGTTTTCTTGGTTGGTGGGTTCGGAACGGCGACGCATCGTGGAAAGCGAACGTTGACGTGGAGATGGGGAGCGGCGGGTGGGACCGTGTGGACGATCAGAAGGAAAGGAAGAGGAAGGAGGGCTTGAAGGCGTAGACGAAAACTGAGGGTCGAAAGAGGGCATTCGTCGAATGTTCTGAGCAGCCTGGCGACGACGACAATAACATGCCACGTGGCCAACACCGCACAAGCAAAACATATCGCACGGTTGTCGTAGGTCCGCCATTGGTCGGAGTAGACCCCGACTTGCGGCTGGGGGGCAGAATACTGCGGCCGAGGTGGTATCGGGATAGGCGGCGGTGAATAGGTCGGCGGTGAAAAGGGCGGCGAGGAATAAATAGGCGCTGGCTGGAACGCAGGCTGTCGAGGTCAATCAACGGCCTCGGCGTACGTGAGAGGTGTGGCGACTAGCGGCGGTTCACGGGCGGGAGGAAGAACTTGTGGAACCTGGTCTTGAATGAAGTCGCGGAGTGTAGACGTCAATCTGCGTGGTTGATCGGGTACGCAGGACATCAAAGAGAGCTGACGAGTGACCTCAGCGCGGATGAACTCTTGGATCTTGGAGAGAAGAGTGGCACGGTCTTCTCCTATGCCAAGGGTGGACAGGCTGCACAAAGAGTCGTCGAGCACCGAGGGACGTCGGGTGGAAAGATGTTGCCTGCGCAACTTGTCAAAACTCTGGCATAACTCGGTCAGTTCTAGGATAGTGCGAGGACACTTAGAAAGCAACATTTGGAAAGCGTCATCTTCAATGCCCTTTATAATGTGCTTGATCTTAAGCTCTTCGGACATCGGCTCGTTGACTCGCTTGCAAAGGCTCAGAACGTCCTCATTATAGCTTGTGAAATTCTCGCCAAGCTGCTGGGACCGAGTATGCAAGCGTTGTTCGGCACGGCGTTTGCGTACCTCAGGCCGTCCGAAAACTTGTGTGAGGCTCGTTTTGAAGACAGATCATGTAGGGAGTTCCGCTTCGTGATTTATGAACCACAGCTCTGCCAAGTCCGACAGGTAGAAGGAGACATAGGCCAACTTTGCGGCGTCATCCCATTTGTTTTGAGTACTCACTCGCTCGTACATTGAAATCCAGTCATCAACGTCTTTGTCTTCTGTGTCTGAGAAAACAGGGGGATCTCGCAGACGCAGAGAACCGGCGCAGAGAACAGTAGACGGTGCCGGTGGAGGAGTTGGAGCGGCGCTTGCGTCGGTAGGCATAATGAATGGTAAAATGCGATTTCGAAGCTCCAGGGTGATCGAAATCCAGCAGACTCCATCACTTGTAACGGGGTTTATTTGCAGAGCAGAACGCAGAAGGCGAAGCAGTCAGCAGCATCCGGCCAAGCGCAGCAAGCACGAGCTTATGCTGATCGCGATGCCCCTGAGGCGCCGAGAAATGCCGCTGAGGCCCCTCTTCTTCACTACAGGGCTATGTTTACAAAAACATAGTTGAAAATAGGAGACAGAGTGACAAAAAACTCACTTTACCGTTTTTAATTTTTTTTTTGCCTAAGTGCCTCGATCAGAAAAGCTTCAACTTGTCGAACACAGTACACTGCTAAATCACCGGAGGGAACACAGCGTATAGAAAACGCGGATGAACAAGGATGACACACAGTACTGAGGGTGTCATCTTTCTTTGTCCTAATCTTACGCTGAATTGCGTTCCTTCCAATGTTTTACGAACACATCCATGGTTGTGTACACTGACTCTCATAGTGCTTGTGATCATATATTCTTAGAAGTTCAGGTGTTGCTTGCGTCGGAAACGAAGGCTGTAAGATGCATCGGTGCAATGCTTGCAAACATCAAGAATGCCCGCTACTCAACGAATATACTTGCGACTGTCCGCTGTATGACATTCCAGAGACAGTCACTGGCGTTCGTCTTTGCGCGCATCGACAACAGCCAAATGTCTGGGGACACTATTCTGTCAAGTGCCCGAGTGAAGACATTGCAACAAAAGCCTACAAATGCTCTGTTGAAATTCCTACGCAACACGGACTTGAACAAGCGGCTGTAACAGCAATGTCACACACCGCGAAAGGCAAGACTGAACTATGACTGAGTGTGCGCGCGTGTGCTGCCGAATGTGCTGCGTTTATCTCTCTTTTCTCTCTCCGCTCTATCTTTCATCTCCCCCTCCCCCTCCCATGCGCAGGGTAGCAAACTAGCCGCCTAGAGGCTGGTTAACCTCCCTGCCGTTCTTTTCCTTCTATTTTCCTTCCTTGCTTGCTACAGAGACCACTATGAAGATCAGCAGGTGCTGTTTCCTTAATTTGTGAAAACAAAAATATCTTAGCCTTCAGACTAGCGCAAACTGCTTGGGGCAGCATTGTCTCAGCCATAAAAGAACTACATTTTCTGCGACGCACAAAATTTCTTGTTTGTCTCTCTGTGAAATTACCGTTGCACGTTATCTCTTGACCATAACAAACGGGCACTCGCTCTATACTAAAATAGGAGTTGCGGAAATGTCCTCCATGAAGCATGAGCGTCTCCTTGCTACACCCAAAAGCCCGTAATCCTCACTGTTTATTGTGGAGCTCGCTGCCCTAAAGCATACAAGCAATATGAGAATTGTACGTTTGGTGAATCCCCTGTGCATGTAGCGTTTAAGCCTCAAGCGATGTTGTAAGTGGTTAATGTAAGTTTAGCTCCGTCGCTCATTCACTAGAAAGAGACTTGGTCCACCTTCATTTATCATGCAAGATGACAGACACACAGCTAGATTAGAGCTGAGCCTAATTAAAGCAGAAAGTTGACCTGCTTGTTCAAAATTTATCATAACAGGAAGTATGCGTGCAAACATGGATAGACAAAGGGCATTAAACAAACGCTAACAGCGTTTCTTGTTTCATAACTTTCTGCTCTTGTACCCGTACTTGTGAGCTCACCTTATGCTATCAGGGAATAAGTGCGCTTTCACTGACGGTGGAGTGAAGTCGCGAGATGTAAGAATAAAGCTGGACTATATAGAGAAATATCTGAAGAAAAATCACAACGCACTATATTTCTTGCATGATATTGTAGTACAGGCTGTTGTTCAGGCTCTGATTATGCACTAGCACAGCCAAGGTGAAAATAGTCCCTGCACGCAAGTTTTGAAGATTGCGCACCTCCGGAAAATTCTTGTGGCCTGGCTTGAAGTTCTATGCGTCATTTAGTGAACCCGTGCAAAAGCCAAATACTCATAATTGTTTTCAGCACTTTATGAGCTTCAGTCGACATTATCCAAGAAGTTTGTTTGTTTTATGTTTTCAAGAATTTAGCCACGTCATAACATTATTGCTCAATAAATGTTTAGCGCTCCTCCGCGGTAGTTCTCGGTGATATGATATATTTTGTCTTCTCAGAAGAGAAATGTCGTTTTGCATATCTTGTAATCACGTGGAGAATGCTTTTGAAAAACCAGCCTGAACTCTACAGCGAAATACTTGAACGAGGCTATTCCCATCAACTCCCTACCAGAAAAAAAAAGAGAAAACATATCACGAACGAACTTTTCAGTGTGTTCGTTGTAAATATCATGACTCTATGTGTATTCAAATATATTGGTTATTTTGTTTGTAGCTTTGCTGTGTGTTATCACTTCTGGCTTTAAGAATGTCAGTGCCTCCCATACCTAAATAAAAAGGATTATACTGGAATACTTATGAAGCATTAGCAATGACCATTACCCACATAATAATTGATATTTCTGTGGTACGATGACATCTGCTAGAGTAATTAAAAAACATTAAAAACATTAGACATTAAAAACCACAGGTGGTCCAAATTTCCGAAGCCTGGCTTTCACTACGGCGTCTTTTATATTAACACGGTGGTTTTGGCACGTTAAACCTGCGACAACTAACATTTTATTATTATATTGCACTTGAACCAAGAGCATGGATTTTGTGGAAGCATATTGAATAATACTGCAAACCAGAATACCGTTTACCCTTGCTCTTTGGCCTAGAACTTGCAACACTAATTCACACTTCACAATGTTCAACTTATCAGCGCATCACATGACCTGGTGCGATTTAGTGATGAAAAAAATTGATGCACCCAGACTACGCTTTTTTACCTGTACCGTGGGTATCATTTTGCATTCAAGCGGTGTTCACTGATTTTTCGTTCAGCTCATTGCTTCCAGCACGCTGGAAGTATTTCACACCTTTTATCAATGTTTCTAGGGCACTGTAATAATACCAACTGGATTTGCCGAAAGTACAAGTTCTGAATGCACTGGTGCACAGTCTTTCTTGAAATGCAGGCTTGTTCATATTTTTGCGACATTTATCTAAGGCTGGCGCAATCGGTGGAAAGATGGCCATTTTTTATTTCCTTTATCGAATTCGCAGCGTTGGTGCGGCTGCGTGGCCTCTTACACTTGACTCAGCCTGGCAGTCTCCCGAATTCCGGTGTCGCTCCGGTTACTTCCGGAGAAGATGAACCCCGGGATCGTTCTGCGGGAGATCGCCAAGAACGGCGAAAGCAACATCGTGCTCGACGTGGCGACTCACAAGCTGGGTGATTTGTTGAGACATGTACGTGAGCATTTATATTTTGATATGAGTATAGTGTACGCGTCTGCTTACGTTTTCTTTACTGTCGTTTTCTGGGCCATCGGGTCTTTAAATTTAATATTTCAGCCTTACTCCAATCTGGTGAACTACTTTTCAGTCACTATATTTGAACTACCGTCCACACGAGAAAAGTAAACAAATCTTTGAACACCAACCTTCGTTCGTATATCACCCTTAATTAAGCGAACAGTAAATTGGTACGTACTCAATTACGTTGGGTTATATAATAGAATCATAACTTTTTGTCACTTAATGCTATCGGCATTTGAGCAGTTTTAGAGAGTTCCATGCGTGTTTCACTTGAGGTATTCGCGAGCGCAGTTTTAAACAATTGTTTTGTCGGAAATTCTAGATGTGCTAATACATACTCTTGTGTTCTTTCGAAATGCCCTTATTCTGTGAAACACACATCGCGTCTCACATAATGTGAAAATATTTTACAGGCACAAAGAGTTGGAATCGTGAATGAGTATCACAACTTCATTGTCACCACACTGGTAAGCGCCATCGACGAGTTTTTGCAATGACAACGTTGTCCTCTCTGTCGTGTTTTTCGGATGTTATGCTTACAAATATTAATACAGCATGGGCAATAAATTCTCGACTACAAAAGTTAGCTCTGCGGACTTGCTCATCCATCACCCAGCCCTGGTCTTAAAGAACGAACCCTTCCCGCGTGATGTCTAAAAAAGTGTTCTTCACAGTAAGCCCCTACAAACATTACTGAAGAAATGCTGCACATCAAAATAGTAGATTCTATCTAAAGGCCGATTTAGTGTACACTCGCATTGATACTTGAAGCCTGCAGAGTGTTCCTACGATAAATATAAAAAAAAGAACAAAGACTGACCTCCCCGTGGCTTCGTCTCACTTTTTATCGCTCGAGATGTAACTTTCGGTTCATTTAGCTTGTCTGTCTACAAAATGTTATCGCCAAATGCCTTTTTCGACTATTGGTTTGTTGTGTTGTCATGTCAAGATATAGGTTTATTTAACCACAGGTTATCACTTGGTTTTGCATGATATCCGGAATTTCTTGTACATTACTGCATTTCAAACTAAAAGGTCGGAATGAGCATTCCTATTACATACCACGACAAAGCGTAACAGCAATCAACGCCTGACAGTTATATTCGAGCTTTTGTGAAAAAATGGGATAGAGATACATTGTCGCCCATTGTCAGTGATAAAGGAATAATATGTTCTGCACTTGGCGCGTATCAAGCCTCAAATATTATTAAGCTCTAACAGTAAACTTAATGTCGGAAGATACAATTTATAGAAGTGTTAACTGCACAAAAAAAGTTGCGATTTTTACGAACCTAGGTTCCAAGGTTTTGTTATTTAAACCGAGTATCTGGATGGTGCAGGACCTCCACAGTGTCGACCTGACAGCCTTACAGAACTCTGGGACGAATTTGACTGGCTTCATGCTCCTGAAGAGAGAGGTCTGGGAACAGGACATTGGAGCTGTACGTGAGAAGTACACAAAAACTGGTTTATACCCACTTTTCTTGACTCATCGGGCCTCCTGGAAACAAATAAGGGTGAGTTCTTAAAGCAGTATATTCTTATCACCGCTGTTTGCAGACTTGAACGCCATAGTTAAAAGACTGAAGCTGCTTAGCAAGCAGACTGGAAAATATTGGAAATAAACATTTTTGCATCGTTTTAGGTGTCTCAAATACTCTCTATATCTTGTGACTGCATTCAAGAAAAAACAGCGCATCAGTTGAGCAGCTTGAATTACGTAGTTACTTTAGTAATGGTTCAATTTCTTCGTTGAACATTTATAACAGTCACTGAAAAGACTACTTCATACTCAAACCACATTTCGTCACAAGTAGGTATATTGTGAAATTTATATACTTAGCAGTCATAGAATCGTCATTAAAATTACTTGTTTATATTAGGAGCATCAACCAGAATCTGTTATAGCGAGCACACTGTGTCTCCATCAGTAGAAAATAACACGGTGTGCGCTACTCCCGTAAGAATAGATGTCCCTTTGCACATCGAGGTAGATATTGGCCCCGAAGAAACTGCACTCTTTCGGCAGATTATGCTAAGCGATGCACTGAACCTTAGTCGAAAATTGTGTCATAAAGGACAAGTGAAATTTGCTTGTCCTAAATCAGGCATAGCTCACATAGAAAATAATTATTTGTATTCAATACGCAAGTTTAACACAGCACAATAGTTGCACTGTAATGTAATGCTGTAGAAAACGCAGAGTTCTCAAAAGCAGTGTACTAATCGCGAAAAGCTGTGCACTGAAAACTCATATCTGCAGCTGCTACCACGTTTACCATGACACAAATAGCTCTATAGTTTTATAATACTCTTCTCACATCCAATGTCTTACTTCAACTACCCGGAGAAACAGAAAGGATAATTGTTTTTTCCTGAATACTTGCTTAAGACTAACCAAAAATTATGGCAGCATAAAGCTTTGCCTTTAGAAGTTGAACACCATCGCAACAGTTTGTTCCTAGTGCGTATTTCAGACATTTAGTGCATGAAACCTTTCGAATTTGCTATGAACCCACCATACGTGGCCATAAAGGAACAAGTGAAGTGCAATGTGGGCCTTTTTTAGGGGGTACCGGCTTTCAACCATGGAGCTATTATGCTAATCACACATTCTGACGCCCTTTTGGCAATGGACGCTTGTAGCACGCATTATTACTGCAATATTTCATCTTGCATTTCGAAGAATGTGTACAGGATGCGTGTGTATGGGGAGCATGAAAGCTACTTTCAGTGAATTTGCAAGCAGACAAAGTTCTTGTCGCTTTTTTCACAAGCAGAGGTGTGGTCGTGTGGTGGAACAACCGCTTGCCACGCAAACGACCCAGGTTCGATCGTCACTCGGACCCAAACAACCCTGGTGTGGACCTTACTCTTCTTCAGGATTTTTATCATTTACTTACATTATTCGCATCATTCTCAATTTTTGAGTAACGCATAAGATGATGATTTTTCGCTCACTACCAATGATGCCAACACCTGAACTTTTCGCGAAACGATCTCTCTAGTGCTATCGCGTTAAAATATTATCTTGTTTACGGCAGTGCAGAAGTGGTTCGGAAAAAAGTTGACAAGACATAAAAGACGCCCACTTGCAAGTGAGTCTGTATCTTGTCTTGTGCACTTTCTTCCTAACAGACTTGTGGCCTCCTACGCAAGATACTCCGCCAACGGACCCAAGAATATAATATTTTGCAAAATTACAATATGTATGTGTTGTAAAGTGAAAAAACTGCCTGAGTTGCTTGAAACTCAGGGTGACAAAGCATTAAAACGGGGACGAGAATGCTGGGTCGAGGAACATGCAGGACGCAGGACTCAGTGCATCTCCAATGTATTGATGTACAGCCATCGGCATTGCTGTCTAGAATGAATCACAATCGCTTTAAGGCAATCTGCTTTCAGCCAAGCACCATCACGTCATCTTGTTTCGGCAACTTCCTCGGGCTCATGACGTACCCGTGTCAATTGAATTTACTTACCCACTCTCAGTGAAGATGAACCAAGTAATTGAGAATGAAAGGCACGGAGGTTAACCAGTTTAGAGCAACTGGTATGCTACCCCACATATTGGAAAGAGGATGAGGAACATTGCAACTTGCAAAGTATTGAGCATAATAAACACGTGGTGTATGCTAAGCGTGTAGGTCTCAGTCACAATTGGATCATTTTTTATAATTCTCTCCTGACGCAGAAATCGGTCTTTACCATGGATAATTATCAGGCTTTCTATATTGTCGTCGATGTGCTGCGAATTCTTTCATTCTTCCACTGAATAAAATGACAATAGATGATGGCAATACATTTTAATAATAATTTTATTATAAAACTTTTAGTAAATAAGTATTTACAATAATAAATTACTATAAACTTCGAAATATGGTTGGCAAAGTCAGGCATGTGAGAAACTTCGTAATGAGCACTTTGAATGAGTGTTATTCACGGCGTCGCAAGTGAACTGTCGCAAAAAGTACTGGTGTTTCCGTCCAGACAGACGCGGCTATCACTCAAGATGCTCTGATCGTTTTGGTGCGAGCCATCCAGAGCCTAGCCAAGGCGCGTGCATTGGAAGCACCACCACGATTCAGCTGTCGTACACGCTCTATGGAAAGGAACCTGACTCAGTCGAACATGCTTAAAGAGGCAGTGAGAAAGGTAAGTCCAATATCTTAAATTTACTTCCATACAACCAGTTGCGACATTGTTATATGAATGAAAAACACTTTATAGGGGTCCTCAAGGATTCCAAGCATCATTTTAATACGATGGTTACCTTGGGTGCAACACATACATAAAGAGGTTTGTTTTGAATACTGAAGTCTAATAGTTATTTTGAACAGTAACAACGCGTTGTGAATTTGCTTCATCAAACCTTTTCAGTAACTGCCCTCAAGTTTTCAATTTCGCAAATGTAGGATTGAAATGTGCCATGTCATTGTTGCAATATAGAGCTAACACAAGCGGAATGCGCAGGCCAAATGGGTCTTCATAGAAACCTGCGTACAATAGAGCAGCGAGATTGCTCATATTCGTTAGGTATCGTGGGTATTCATTGCAGAATAAAACTTTGTCTCGTACTTTGACTCAAAGCCATGCTGTGCGGCGGACGCCACGCAGTTTTTTTTTATTTTCAGAAGTAATCACATCATGAATCCTGTCCAGTTTTATTGGAGATTTCGCTTACTTCGTACCATATAAAGTATCACCTCCATATCATCGGCCATAATGACATGTACGGTACACCGAATTAAATTTTTACATAGTGATCCTACTAGTAGTAAGACTAACCTGGCTTCTTTAAAACTGCACTTTGTAGTCCCGTTTATTCATCAGCTATAATTGTAGATAAGGTCATTTTTGGTGCCAATGATATATTTCAAGGATATGTTGAAAAACTTATGTTCCATATTTAGGTGCTAATGGGAGAAAACAATTCGCCCATGCTCCATCATATGGTTTGTCACCGTTGAACGAATAAGCCCTTGAGACCACGGCCTTAATTTTGCGCATATCACGCAAGAACCACAAATTCTCGTGAATCAAATATGTCAAATAGATGTAATAGCTTAAGCACTGAAGGAGGTGCCCTTAATGTGCAATGTTCTTGTCCACAGTGGTAAATTTGCCGGCTGTGGACATGTTAGAAGTTCCGTCACATTAAAGCGCTATTGATGTATGAGAGAGAGACAAGAAATGGAAGGAGGAGATGTTTTATTTCGAGGTTCGAAGAAACCAAAGATTACTAAAATTTTGTGATTTTCGTAACAAGGTCTATTGCTTCACAAATGAGGAGATATTCAAACTAACAGGAAATGTCTGGCACCGAACATTGTCTGAAAGGTAGACAAAGATCTTTAATTTCGTGGTTTGGAAAAAAAGAAGATAACTAAGATTTAGGGATTCTGATAGAATAGTGCTACATCTTCACAAATGAGGAGTTTACTTAAAGTATCAGTAGTGAAACTGATAGAATATATTTGGTAGCGAAACTTGTTAGGAACTATTACAGGATATGGCGCAGACTGTACGTGAGATATGCAATGCCAACTTCCTGAGCGTAAATCAACAATGTGTGTAGTGCTCATTCGTATACATTGACCTCGATAATCCCTCGCGAGACTTCATATGCCAATTTGATAGCAAGGTGTAAGCTGCAGCTGGTCAGGTCTGCTAGGCTAACCCGCTTGTGGCACCACACTATGGTCCCTAGAATATACCTTCTGAGTGCTGGCATGACATTACGTGTTGTCGCTGCAACTGAAACCGTTGAGTCACCTAACACCGTGAGGAAGACTAGAAATGGTACCTTGTCGCTCGCGATGTTCTGCACTATGAGCTGTATCAACTTACACACCTTTGCACATTAAACCTTGCTAAGTCGTCGTCTCGTCACCCACACTTTTTACGGTACCTTCAATCATTGCATGTAACAAGATAACTTACGGCAAGCTTCGTTTTCCATTACTTTCTCCAAGTACTGCTTGCTAAGAAAAGCAAACATTTTTCTCGTTTTCGCCTTGTAAGATGCAGTCGTCACGAAATAACGAAAGCAGGCAGTCTTTAATCACATTTCTTTTCATGAGTTAATGGTAAATTTTTTCTATCGCAAATGTGAGGCTATCGCTGGGCTTAGCAAAGGCGTTATTTTAAGACACGTCCTGATGGCCACAAATAAAGGGGGGGGGAAGGAGTTTAATTATGCTGTTCCTTTATCTGTACTGATGCTCTTGTATATCAACTACTTTTGCTGTAACAGTGTAGATTTTAGGAAGACTAAAATGCTCGGCAGAATATCTCTGTTAAGGCTGTCATACATGTAGTAGCTGTGGCATATGGAATCTTTTTCTCTAGCTTTTGCAGCAACTCATTCCTCTATAGATGTGGCTGTGTTAATTAGTACTCGCCGTACTTAGCGGCCATGCTCATATGTAGAGAATATGCTCATCGATATCATGGTGCGGTAACGCAAAGGTTGCTGGGCTTATGTGGCTGGGCTTATGACGGCAAAAGACCAATCGTTTTCGCCTTCAAAACAATGACTCAGGAGAAGCCACGGCATCTTCTGTGTGAAGTACTGTTAGATGAATCAGCGTAATGATATTTGAGGAACTTACGCTGCGATTTACCCACGCGCACAAATATAACAGACAAAGTAAGCAATGGTCGTAACACCAGGAATAGCACACACAACATGCAACGTAACACACATGATGAAGTACTATAACATTGGCATAGCAAGCATAGCAGAGAACCAACTATTGACGCGTGAGAGGTTTATCATGAATGACAGTAACATATGGTATACTAGATAGTTTGCGCGCATCAGAAACAACAGACGCATAGTAATCATAAGGCGGTGAAAGCAATCATTACAACAATACAGGAAACAGGACGTGCAAGGGATAGGTGTGGGCAGCACAACTAAAAAAAAGCATTCAGTCCTCACCCACAACAGGTGATGAATGTCGGTTTGGCGGGTTCGTTCGGGGCATTCTGAAAGTTCCGCAGGTGTTGACGTTACTTCCACTGCTTGAGCTACCAGGTTTGGAGCGACTCTGCGAGTTTGTGGTCCATGACAACTTCTCGGCTGAACACACATTTTCGGCAGACAGAGATGTCGATCGTGCGGCTTGCTAAAATGTATCGCTCCCTCATTTTTGGAATAGTTGCCGGCTCTTACAACATCTCGATGCCTTGCCGGTCACTTCTTGGGTGTGCACAGCATGTGTGCGCGACTTTCTAAATGCGAAGCATTTCTTAGCAAACTTCGGTGACTTTGAGGGTATCTATCTATCTATCTATCTATCTATCTATCTATCTATCTATCTATCTATCTATCTATCTATCTATCTATCTATCTATCTATCTATCTATCTATCTATCTATCTATCTATCTATCTATCTATCTATCTATCTATCTATCTATCTATCTATCTATCTATCTATCTATCTATCTATCTATCTATCTATCTATCTATCTATCTATCTATCTATCTATCTATCTATCTATCTAGCCGTCCACGACTTTTAGCTCTTCTGGCCAGTTTAAATATAGGTATCAATACCAAACTTGGTATGGAATAACATGACTGCATGAAGAACATATTCGACTAGTCATAACATGGAAATCATGAGACGTATGTCATGAATGTCATGACTTACAATTCATGGTCCTGTAGTTAGTGCGGTGGTTTCGTTCACATGACATTTTTGCAAAACTGGTATGGTATGGCATGATTGCATGGCGAACACAAGCGGCAGACCCTAACATGAAAATCATGACATGCGTGTCATGTCACAGCATGATTACATGCCACGCTAATGATGCACTCGTGGCCGTTTCGCTAGCGTCACATATACCAAATTTTGTATTATAGTACGTCAATGAATGACGAAGGTATGCGAAGGGTGCAAACATGATAATCATGAGATGCCTGTCATGTACAATATGACTACATGCCACGCTCATGATGCGCTGGAGGCCGTTTCGCTAGATTCACATGTACCAAACTCTCTATTACGCGACGCGAACGAACGACATATGTAAATCACACATTCAAACTTGATAATCATGACATGCGTGTCATATAACAACATGACCACATGCCACATTGAATGCGCTCGCGGCCGTTTCGCTAGCTTCATAGATGCCAAATTTGGTATTACATGACGCCAATGGATGACGAATGTATGTGACTGGTGCAAAAATTATAATCATGAGATGCGTGTTATGTGAGAACATGACTACATGCCACAGTCAAGGCGCCAATACATTTCGAGATGAAGCGATGCGCGTGCTCGCCGGCGTTCAATTCTTCGCGTCTTGCCGGCTTTGCCACACCAGGCGCCGGACCTACCATATACTCGCAGGCGCGCGCAACGCTGCGTTGCTTTTACGCATGCGCGTTTCAGGGCGTCCGGTGTCCTTTCGTCACGAAAAGAGGGAGACGCAGTGTTGTCTGGGTAACGCATCGGCGCGAACTGCAGCGCCGGAGTCCGTCGGGCCGCGCCCACGGACGCTGGTCGCGCCTGGCGTCAGATTATAGAGTGCTCGCGTTTTGCTACCGTAGCGTCGCTGTACCAGCATGTATATTGGGCCCTTCATGATGCACTCGCGGCCGTTTTGCTAGCTCCACATATAGCAAATTCCGGTTACATGACGTCAATGAATGACGGAATATATTACTGGTGCATACATGATAATCCTGACACGCGTGTCATGTAATAACATGACAATATTCTACACTCATAGCGTGCTCGCGGTATTTTTGCTAACTCCACATATACTAAATTTGATAACAAGTGACGTGAATTGATGACAAAGGCAAACGACACATCCAAACATGATAATCATGACACGGAAGTCGTGTATGGCATCATTTACCTTCACCTCGTTACGTTGTGCTGATTTTGATGTGACATATCAACATTTCTGATTCGTACTTCTTATATCATCGATTCCCTCTAAACATGGGTTTTGCCATTTATTTTTTGTATCTGACACCGGAGCTTTTCTCTGTCAGAGCAATAAAACGGCCGTCACAGCGTTTCACTGTGCAGGTCACTAGATATTATTTATTTTATTTACAAAAGCAGCTAGCAGCTGCATTATAGGAGCGGAAATAAATATACTAGAACAACAAATAAAGGGAGCAGCGACCAACGTTTGTAAATATATCTTCCGCTCCCAGTAATAAGGAACTGGAAAAGTATATGCGGCTGTAAGCACGCTAGGCAAGCTTTTTACGATAAGGACACTGAATACACACATGGTTCACTAAACTTAGTCTAATATTTTGGCACCAGAGAAGTCGCCGCCTGAAGGGCTGTTCTGAATAATACATGATCACGGTTTGGTTGTGATAAGCCATCTTACCAGACTCTGCACTATGAAAGCGTTTAAAACGCTGAATGAATAGAGCCACAGGCGATAGAAATATATTCAGCAGAAACTGACTAATGAGGAGCTCGTAGTTGTACACGAGGTCCGAACAAAGCACAACCAATTACCGGCGCTGTGTATGTATGCGGAAGTTGTGAAGATTGCTGTTTCGAACAAAGGTTTGCTGCTATTTTCGGCAACAACCTATGATGCTTTTCGCGTTTGTTCAAAGTACGTCTAGAATACATGCTCATACTTACTATTCGCAGGAGGGCCGTTTTTTTATTTGAATTTAGGAGAATATCGAGGATGTTTTCAGGGACCCGAATATTTTATGCAAATGTGAAGGCAATTAGGCGAAATGATCTGTTTACGTAATCCCACATAAAAAAATCAGGAAGACGTCGATGAGGCGACTCGGTTTTCATGACGACGACGACGTTCATGCACGCAAGTCATCTCGTTCAAGACAGGTGTTTTTCAACACCAAATAGATGAGCAGATGTTTTGTGAGTACTCTTGCCTTAATCATTGTTTATGAAAAGAGGTTTCGAAAATTTATCGATCAGCGAAGAACAAAGATAGAGAGGCACTCAATGAGAAACATTCCTCCTTGTTTTGTCTTTGAAATATCACATTCTTTACTAAAAAAAGCAGCCCATTTTCATATTTTAAGCTTTCACTTTATTAAAAAAGTGCCGCCATATCCACGAAGTGAATGATGATGAGTGCGCGAAGCTCCGGAGGTAAACCTGGTAAACCATGAATCCTCTGTACATTTTGCCCACTCGATTTTATTACATCGCTCCCCCCTAGCGTACGTCACCGCACTAAATCGAACGATTGCCTTCAACCAATGACAAGCGCCATATGTGACATCATTCCTATTTTATAAGATCTCGCGTCTTTCATCAACTACAAGTACCGCTTTCTAGTTTATAACATCTTGCATCTTTTCATCATCAGCTACAAGTACCACCATCTAGTAAACACTACAAGAACTAAACGAGAGGTGGCTACATACAGGAGACGGTACCGCCATCTAGTGAACACTGCAAGAACTAAAGTAGAGGTGGCTACGTACAGGGGACGGTACCGCCATCTAGTGAACACTGCAAGAACTAAACTAGAGGTGGCTACATACAGGGGACGCACAGCCCACGCCCTAAGGAGCTTCGCCCCTAAGAGCGGCCTGGCAGTGTGAGTTTTCCGACTAGCCGACCGGCTTCGAAAAGGGAGACGCGTGGAAGTGTTATTTGTGAAAATGTTCGCTGGAGGACACTCTGAGTGTATTACGTTTTGGTAAACGATGGCAAGCTGCTGTCAGCCTGAGCAAAGCACAAGCTTAATTATTGCTTTGCATTCAAAGTTGCTAAGCTCAGATAAACGTTACCCACTTTAGACAAGGCGAATATAACTTTATTGATGGTCCTCATTGATGTCCAAAGTGGGCAAGGTTGCGACTTCCTTGCTTCTCCTCTCACATATTACCCGGTGGCCCTTTTTCACATTGAAGAACTGGCTAAATTTGTTTAATATTTCATTTCACTAAATCTTGTTTCTTGCAGATTCGTTTCTCGAGCTTGAGTGGACCATTGTGGCTGGATTCTTCAGGCCAACGGAGAAACGTGTCCCTGTACGTGGCAAAACTCAAGCGTACGGGACTGACTTCAGTAAGTGATGTCGAATTCCAATAGCAGACACAAGCGCTGGCCCAGACAGCAAAGAGAGCGCGCAAATCCAAGCCGGGTATCTCACAAATCTGTGATTTGAACGCATGCATCTTGACTGAAGCAGTTAGTGAGCGGAAATCAAGCAAATGAGCATGTCAGGGCGCGAAGCGTTTTACGGACATCCATTGTTGATTGGATGAAAGACGGGCTCACAGAATACGTCACGTGAACTTCCGGCCAAATCCACCAGTTTGGTCGGAGCGAGAATTTTTGCTCCAAAGAGCAATCCGTGATCTGCGGTTGCTCTCAGTCTGCCATTCGAACACACAACGCACGCTCCTAATCTGCTATTGAAATGTGATTGCTCCGCTTAGAGCAGAAAACCTTCATCTAGCTCTGTCATTGGAATTATTTCAACATTGAATGCTTGATTTTTAGCATTGACGTGGTTTACAAGCTACATTTAGTTCACATGTCACGTACAATCTTACCTTGAAAATATGTATTTTTTTCAACATAGTGTTGAACAACACGTGCGCTTATTTTTCTATAGGGAGGGACGTCGCGAAGAGTTAAAATTACATGCAATCGTGCCTCGTTTTAGATGGGTGCACCTATGTTTCGTAGGGTAACAATTTTATACGCGTCTCTCGAGGACTTGAATTGTAAGACATTGAACAGAATAAAAACATTAAAAAATTTTGGTCCAAGTGAGAGTCGAACTTGTACCTCCTGCGGCTAGTTGGTGTTCTGCCGGAGAGCCACTTCCGCCCTTCAGGCTGCATAAGAAAAAGGTTATAATAATGTTATCTACCAAGGGGCCATCTAGATGAAAGAAGCATCACGTTGCAGAATCTTACCATTGCACCAGGCATCAAAATGTGCAAATTGCGCAGTGAGTCAGCTGTTTAAAGCAGCCCTCTCATTGCAAAGTGGGTTGTTGCCGGGATGCGCATGGCGCCTTGCGGGTGGGTACTTCGCCAATTTTCGAATCGAATAACTATGACGTAGTGGGTACATCGCAACTGCTCTTGCAGTAGGCATGCTGTAATAGTTCGAAAAAGCCAATGCTACGTGCATAGACAACACTTGACTATGGCATGTTGAAGCATGACGAACTGAAGGACAGAATGCGCCATCCCATCCTACTTCAGAAGGTGAAAGTTAGAGGTGCTCGAAGTATCTTTTTTTTTTCGTTTTCAAATCGTGCGTACAAACTAACTTTAACTTAAAGTGCCACCCTAGGAAGATTGCAAAAAATTGTATTTTTACGATGGCATTTCTTGCTTAATCTTCGTACTTTTCATGTTTCCGTGTTTATTCTCAGGTTGGAACGTGGAGTATGTCATCGGGGCTAAACATTACTCGAGCAGAAAAGATGTTTGAGGACGAAATACTCAGCGTATTGAAGAACAAGACTCTGAGAATAACGACGATATTGGTGAGACCGTCGTTCACTATTAGAACCTGGGAGAAGTTGCGGCGCCTGGCTTAGTTATCTGTTTAGTAGGTGGTCGGACTGGTAAAACTGCATTTCGTGGGATCATATATATATATATATATATATATATATTATATATATATATATATATATATATATATATATAAATATATATATATATATATATATATATATATATATATATATATATATATATATATATATATATATATATATATATATATATATATATAGTTTTGCCTTTTTGAATGTCAAAGGTTAAATTGGCCGACAGATGCAAGTGTGAAAGACTGTGTACCCAAAACAAGAGTACAAGAGTAGAGATTTAGAGAAGCAGGCAAAATAAATTACATGAAAATTGTTAATAGGCTGCTAGAGAGAGAAAGAGATAATTGAAGGGAAAGACGGTAAGATCACTCAAAATCAAACATCTGGTTTGCTGCTCTCCATTTTTTGAAGGTGAATATACAGGGGAAAACAGCGGAAAGAAAAATCGGTGGAAAAAGACGGGCTACAATACAACACGTTAAATCAATCACTTCAGACCCGTAAAGCAGAACAATATAAAAATAGTGTTCAAATGAGTCATCACTTGAGGTAATGTAAAAAAATTCATGCGGTTTCGCATATTTACCAATTTTGTTTGCATTTACGGCAGCTCCGAGCAAACTTCGCAATCAACGAAAACCTAGTAGCTAGTTTAAACGTGTTTAGTATGTGCCAGCCGAATGTGCGCAAGTATAAATACTTGCGTAGTTGTGTTCCTTCTTGGGCATAACTCTGCATGATCATTAAAGGCTACATGCTAGATCATTTCAATACGAAATTATCAAGTATGCTACACAGTAATAGGGGCTCTTAGAGTATACATATGTTGTCTGACGTTAATGTGATATCGAATATCATCTTGATTCAGCGCTTGCGCATGTGTTTATGAAACTTATACTGGCTTTCACGCAACGTAAGCTAATCACCAGGTATTTTTCACGTCCACTACCATACATAGATTTCGAATTCGCCTTCGTTCACGGCTACTTTCTCGCTTGTTCAATGGCTAAGGCAATCGACTGCTGACCCGTAGGCCACAATATCGAATCTCGGCAGCGGTGGTCGTATTATCGATGGAGCTGAAATAGCTTGAAGTGGATGTGCTTAGATTTACGTGCACGTTAAGGAACTCCGTGAGGTCGAAATTACCGCAACCCTCCACTACGACTTTAATTATTATAATAACGCTAAACCACAAGAATTATAATAAGTTTGAGTGATCTACAAAATGGAAGCCCTAAACTTCAGTGACATAAAGCCCCTTAAAGATCGGATAGGTTGTGCCACCTATAGCGGGGAAAAAAAACCAGGCAAGCACCAAATTATTTTTCTAGAAACGTATTACAGCAGTGTAGTTAAGAATGAGTGTCCTTCGTAATCAAAAGAAAAAAAAACGTGTCCATGACTATGGTTCCACAAGTGTCGCAAGATTTCGCTACCACCGGTCGGTAACACGATATTCCAATGCCCCTATGAGTAGCCTGGGATACTGTACACAGTAGAAACGTGGAATGTTATTTTTCCGCAATGGACACAGCGGGTTATCCAAAAAAAACGTAGTTTGAATACAGTTATAAAGGACTTTTAGCTTGTATGTATACTTCTTTAGGTTATCGCGTTATCAGACACCAGAACTAAAGTGCGCATGCACGAGCCTCTACAAGACGTGAAACATTTTAGACCGTATACTACTCTCCCGAAAGGTTTTACGTTTCTGGCCCTATCTCACTAAGTCACCTTCGTTCGTGGCTAAGCATGGTTTGTAAGGGATTCTTAAGAGAGAGAAGATAAAAGTAAGCCCCGTAACTGTCTGCATCGTAGTGCGACACCTCAAGAGTGACTCACGAAGGATGGCGGTAAGGAGTATATAAAATGGATATGGATAGAGATAGGGGCAGAAACAGAGAGACCCATATACAGAAGAAAGAAGATAGGAAACATGGACACGACCGTAGGAGTCCGAGGACAGGGCACCACTCAGCGAGAGCTTCACGGCGTCAGGAATTGGCGGAGGACAGGCCGGTCGGCCATAGCTGCGCTGTCATTGGAGATCGAGGGGGCACAAAAAGTTGGCACGGAATCTAACGAGCGAGTCTAAGCCCGGTTTCCGCCTTGCGGAGATTCAAGCCGCAAATTCGAGTGCGAATTGTTATCAGCTTGCTTCACCCACCTTGAATCTGGAGGACCTGGAATGCCGGAAACATAAAGGTAAAAGACCTAAAGCCCTCCGAAATGCTGGATAGGAGGCGCCATCTGAGGTGGTCAAGCAAAAACAGGAGAGCACAAAATTATTCTTGATTGACTGATTGATATGTGGGGTTGGACGTCCCAAAACCACTATATGATTATGAGAGACGCCGTAGTGGAGAGCTCCGGAAATTTAGACCACCTGGGGTTCTTTAACGTGCACCCAAATCTGAGCACACGGGCCTACAACATTTCCGCCTCCATAGAAAATGCAGCCGCCGCAGCCGCCGCAGCCGGGATTCGAACCCGCGCCCTGCGGGTCAGCAGCCGAGTACCTTAGCCACTAGACCACCGAGGCGGGGCACAAAATTATTCTTGCAGAAATGTCATGCATCCCATTTCTTGATTAATTGCTTTGTAGTGGGACAATGACGGAGCAATGTTTTTACTAATATTTCCTTCATAACATTTTGGACAATGATGTGTTTCAGTACGCTTTGGGAGTGTGTTTACTTCGTATGTTTTTGAATGTAACCCATCTGCTGTAATGCTCAATGGGGCGATGCAGGTATACAATAAATAAATACATAAATAAATACTAGGTGCTAACAATTGTGCCCAATTCATCACGTGGTGTCAATACCATCGTCCGGTAACGCAGTGTTTTTATACAACAGCATGCGCTAAACAGTAAAAACATCTATTATTCTGCCTCAGTTCTGATTCAATTTTAACTTAATCAAATATAATGTGAGACGGTGTCAGGTATACGAAGGAGCGACCATTGTAATTTCAACACAGATGCGTGAGCCAGCAACCAGACACAGCGGCGAGAGACTACGGCGATGATGATCACGATGATTTGTATGCGCAGGTGATGAACGACAGGGTCAGTACTCACACTTTTTCCCCCCTACACGAAAGCGGTCAGCAAGACGCCCATTTAGTAAGGGTACGAGCGTCGGATACTAAGGCTTCAGGCAAGACACATGAACAATCTCGGTCCCGTGACGACGGCGATCAGAAGCCGAAGTAACCAGATTGACGCGATAATTCATGGCCGATGTTCGTTCAAGCACGGTGTAAGGACCAAGTATCTGTAAATGATTTTTTCACAGAGGCCGGGTGTGCGAACAGGTGTCCAGAGGAGCATTTCGTCGCCTGGGTAGAAGGACACAACTTGACGTGTCAACTTGACGTGTCCCATCACAATGAACTTTTTGCTGGGCCTGAATACTAGGTGTTTGCGCGGGCGATTGTGCGGCAGTGGTTGACACGGGCAGCGAACTCTTCCGGAAGGAATGCAGATGAAACAGAGGACGTGGCCAAGAAGCTGCTGTCTAGAACAAAAGATGGTGGACGGCCATCGAGGAAGTACAAGGAAAAACGGGCTGTAACTTGTAGTGCGTTGAATGGCAGTGTTGTAGGTGAACGTGACGAAAGGTATTATTGGTTCCAGTTACTGTGGTCGGATTGGATATACATGGAGGTCACGTTTGACAAAGTTCTATGAAAACGCTCAGTGAGACCATTTGTCTGCGGGTAATATGCGGAGGTGGCCTTATGGATGATGTCAGAGGCCTGTAGGACTTCAAAGAGCACATTAGAAAGAAATGTCCTGCCACGGTCACTCAGAAGAACACGAGGGGCACCGTGGCGCAAGGTAATAGCACGCAGAACCACGTCGGCCAGTACGGAGGCAGCGCCAGAAAAAAGAGCTGCCGTCTCAGCATAGCGAGTAAGATGGTGTACGGCACTAACAATCCAACGGTGACCGGTGGGGGTAAGCGTAAGGGGTCCGTATAAGTCTATACCGACGAACTCGAAGGGAGCGGATAGGCATTGGAGAGGTTGTAGAGGGCCCGCAGAAGGAAATTTCGGACGTTTTCGATGTTAACATGGCGAACAAGAAGTGGCGTACTTGGCAACATTAGTGGAGAGGCCAGGCCAGATGCAGGTAGTCTTATTGTGACCGTAGGTTTTATGAAAACCTAAGTGGCCAGCCGTCATGTCGTCATGACACGCTTCTAAAGATTGGAGTCGAAGTGAGCCAGGTATAACACGGACCCATCGGCTACCGAGAGGATGGTAAATAAACCGAAGTAGTGCCCCATCATGAAGTTTGAAACACGCGTGTTTTCGTCGTAAGCGGCTGTTGGGAGCACGGGGAAAGCCGGTGAGCCGATCGATGATTGTACAGCAGTATGTGTCTGCACGTTGGAGCGAAGTGAGGTCTGCGGACTGAAGGAGGTCATACGGTGCAGTGAAATCGATAGGACTAAGACTGGTCATCTGCGTGGTGGGCTTAGGAAAGTGCAACACAGCGGCCTCCTTGTCGAGATCCGGTTCGATGTCAAGCTTGCTGACAACGTGACGTAACATTTTGATGCTGCGGCTCGTAAACTTCATGGTATTTAGCTGGAGACCACGTTTGGCTAGGCATGTGAGAACCTCGTATAGATGTTCTAAGTGTTGCGAGAAGATTGATGAAAAGATGACGATGTGGTCCAGGTAACAAAGACAGGTCTTCCATTTTAGGCCCCGAAGCAAAATGTCAATCATTCACTCAAATGTGGCGGGGGCAATGCAGAGCCCAAAAGGCATCACATTAAATTCGAAGAGGGCATCAGGAGTATAGCAAACGCCGTCTTCACTTTATCAGACTCGTGCATCAGGATCTACCAATAGCCAGATCATAGGTCGAGGCTTGATAAGTATTCTGCACCCTGTAAGGTGTTAGGGGCATCGTAAATCAGAGGCATGGGATATACATCCTTCCGGGTCATTTTGTTTAGTGCCCTGTAATCAAGGCAAACTCGCACTGATCCGTCCTTTTTTTTAACTAGGACAACAGAAGACCAAGGGCTTGCTGAAGGCCTCATAACTTTGCGTGCGAGCATGCCATTGACTTGCTCCTTGATAACCTTGGTTGATACTGGGGGTTTAACGTCCCAATACCACCATATGATAATAAGAGACGCCGTAGTGGAGGGCTCCGGAAGTTTTGACCACCTGGGGTTCTTTACCGTGCACCCAAATCTGAACACACGGGCCTACATCATTTTCACTTCTATCGAAAATGCAGCCGCCACCACCGGGATTCGATCCCGTGACCTGCGGGTCAGCAGCCGAGTACCTTAGCCACTAAACCACCGTGGAGGGGCTCCTCGATAACCTTGCATTCTGAATGCGACCCACGGTAGGGGTGACGGCCAATGATACGAGACCTGTCTCTGGCGATGCGATGAGAAGCCGCCGTAGTTTGACCCGAGCCATCCGAACAAACGTCAGAACAAGCCTGGTGTTTTGTGAAAAGAGCCAATAACTCATTAGTTTTCGTTGAAGAGAGATATGGACTAAAAGTAGCTTCAAGAGCATTAGATAAGCTTCCTGGTGGCGTACACTTGGCAACTGACGACGGAGACGATACAGTGACGACATATGCAGGTGCTATGTCAATAAGGCTGGCAACAGTGGACCCCTCTCGCAGTAGTTGTGGCTTTGTCATTGTGTTGTAGGCGGTGAAACTGGCATGACCCTGCGAAAACTGCCCTAAACAACAGGCGATGGTGATTCCTCGGAGAATGCAGCGATTATCAGGGTCAACCACTGCGCCCCCGTCAATGGTACCGCTCGACCTAATGGTGAGGATGCGACCTTGGGCCGGGGTACATTACAAAATCTGCAGCTGCGACAAGGTGCGGCGATGCAGTTTTCACCATCGTTTAGTGGTTTGCACAAACGAGAAGGTGTACGTTTACGTACGTGCATAAAAGTTTACGCATGGGGAGCTAAAACTTTGCAAAAACATGCGTTCTTGTATTCCCGTGGCATGGTAACGTAAATATGCATAGACACAAGCTAAAAGCCTCTTGAAGCAGAAAACATGCAGGCGATATCGCCCAAACTTCAGAGTGAAGCTCTCGCGTAAGCCTTACATGATCATTACTGCAGAATGCACCGTACGTCATGCTCAAGAAATCCGCGCACAAGCTCGAGGGAAACGACCGCTTCGAGGGTTACTGCGTGGATTTGCTCCATGAAATATCTGCAACGCTGGGCTTCCGCTACCGGCTCAAGCTCGTCAGAGATGGCGCCTACGGAACCCGTGACTCACAGGGCAGGTGGAACGGCATAATGCGCGAACTTGTGGACATGGTAAGTTTTGATTGAGGAAATTCACTGCGTACGCCAACAAATGGGTGTAACCGGTAGACAGCTTCTAGGACAACTGTCGTACTTGCTTGTGCAGATTGTAATTGTAACACTCCACATGCTTCTTAAGTAGTCCACGCAGTACTTCAAAAAGTTTGGTTGTGTTCCGGCTCACAACATACAGCCGTTATGCACTATCTTGTGCTTTAAAAGCTTTGTAGTCTTCGGAATAAATGGTATTTTAAGCATAAAACTATCGTCTAGCTTCTGCCGCTCCTAATAACAACAATAACTTTTAACAGACTAGCAACCACGTTAGGCTATCGTGCTTCTCTATAAAAATCATCACCATACCGTAGACTTGGTTCACATACATAGACAGATTTCACCCGTTGTGTCATATGCGTAAAAGCTCAGTATGGCTAATGTGCCACGCATCACACGTATTTGCCCTCGCTCTTTGTTCACCGCATTTACACGCCAGCCTAATGAAAAAAGAACGCACCCAGTTGTCTAAGTCAGGCTAAGGGTCAAGCAGCCGCAGTGCTTAATTGTTGATAATATTATTAGGACCTTAGTTATCATTTTTAAGTTATAGACACTGAAGTCCCAACCACTTTCATTTTGTAGGAATAAATTTAGACACGTGCTGTCATGTTCTATTCATTGTGAACAGATCGCCGTGTTCCAAAGCTTTGTTTTACTTGACCCTATGATTAGGGTTGACGTTACCGAGGACAAGTGGGTAATCAGTGAAATGACACCATCTCGTTTATTAAAAGAGAAGCTTGTAAGCCTCAGGTGGCTCGATTTAGACTCTTTAGCTAAGATAGACATTACAACCATAAATATTTCTGGGCAAATATTGGCTACTCTTCATTTGCAAATACTCCTCACCATTCACTTTACAGCTTTTATTTGAATGTGCCAACCACCAAAATCATCTGAAATTTTTTTTTGAAGTCAGTGGTAGTGTCATATGTTTTTCAGTATTCAAGCGTATTTATAACCCACCTCATCTCTAGCAAATGCTCTTTATTTCGATCGGCTCAACTGTTCGACGATTCCTACGTCTTCGCTGCAGGAGGCAGACCTGGCGATCGGTGACCTGACCATCACCTCAGAGCGCGAGCGGTCTGTGGACTTCACTATGCCTTTCATGACGTTGGGAGTCGGCATACTCTACAAGAAGACCGACCAGAAGCGTTTCCTCCTATTCTTCCTGTCTCCGCTTTCGGGGGATGTGTGGTTTTGTGTCGCTGGGGCGTGCGTCGCAGTGAGTGTAATTCTGTGCTGCGTCGCTCGTGCTCAGAGTGCAGTGTGTCGAAGAAGTAGTGCCGTATCGCGACGTTATGGATGCTGCTGCTGCAGAAACAGTTTATCGCGCAGTGATGGAGATTGGTACTCTGAAGCGGACAGTGGCCGTGCCAGGCTCGACATCATCCAGGGTCAGGAAGCAGTCGGTTCCTCCGAGCTCCAACGAGAGACGTCATATTCTGACAGCCGGAGAAATATTACTCTGCCAATGGTGCAAAGTGACTTCACTTTCCCTAACAGTTGTTGGTTCATAGTTAGCGCCATATTGAGGCAGGGATGTGGTTTATTTCCTAGGTAAGCTGAAAATTCTTTCTACCTCTACCTTTTGTGTTTTGCATAATAAAGAGAAAACTTCAACTAAGCAAATGTCGGGTTTTCGATCTTATGCTGATAAAAGAGATTGTTCAAAAAAACAAGAGCTAACGCTTAAGAGATTGCTTCATCTTGTTGTGTGAGATATGACTACGCTGAATAGTTAAAATAACACCAATTTCTTTAAAGTGCGCATAGCTTTCCAGAGTTATTAACCACGAAGTTGTATGTTACACCTTAAGCCTAAAAAAGTAACGTTGCATTGAGCAGATATGGAAATTCGGCTGACAGATTAAGGAGATATGTGGCTAATAGCCTTAGTGAATTGTTCTGCCTCGGAAAGACGTCCTCCAGTCCCGCTTGTAAGAACTGGTAATTCTTGTGACACACCTTAGACTTTTGCCATCTCGGTTGAAATAATCTATGTCACGTGCTCGAAATACTATCGATGAGAAGACGCTGACCCATGATAGACAGCAACAAAGTATTTAATGGTGACGTGAATCCAACATAAATATTCAAAACAAAACAGGGAGAACATACTTTTACAGTTATGATATTTCGCAGTACTGTTGTGGCCTGGTGAATTTTTTATAGCAAAAATTACAGAAAAGTACTCATTTGGTGTTTCCGTTCTTCAAAAAATTACGATTTTTGTGCATATCCCGACTCTTGGTTGCCTATTTTTTTTACACGTTTTTAACCCAACTCGAAAAATAATTTCCAATGTTCGCATTAGTTACATTGGGCTCGTTTTTGATTGCTTCCTTTGTTATTTATTTCGATTACCCTCAGGGCCCATAAAGGCGTTACAGAGGGGATTAGTAATACAATAAAAAATGCAGTAAAGTAGAACATAAAAATACGAGTCAGTGAGATTACATGTTTAACAACAAAAAGTTATTTAGGGTGCATAACATAATCTGTCAGTGCAGTTTTGAATTATTATTTATTTCTATTAGAAATCAGACAGCATGCATCTACATACCATATGCAAAACATATAGGGTAGCACACTCCCTATAGAATGGCATTGTGTCGACAAAGGTACACCCTGTGGCCTGCTTGGGCACCGTTATTTGTTCAAGATAATTTTACATAACACGGCATAATGTGCAGGACAGCTTCAGCACGCATTATTGCTGCAACTTGGTGGATCTTCTCTTTCGTGCTGGTTTCCTCTTACACGGCTAACCTGGCAGCTTTCCTGACTAAAGAGAGGCTTCTGTCACCCATCGAGAGTGCCGAAGACTTGGCAAAGCAGTCCACTGTGCGCTACGGATGCGTTCGCTCAGGATCGACTTACGCCTTGTTCAAGGTATGGCACCATCTATCGGCGACGAATAGTATGATCGGCTCCTGATAAATGCATGCAGTATTGCTTCTAAAGGCACTATGCACCAAACATAAAGCAAGTGGTCTCGTTAAAATAATATATTTCGTATTAAACAGCATTGGTATCACAATATCAATAATTATCCGATTGTCGTGCTGTTAGTGAAGTCATAATTCTCCGAAAACAGAATTCTTTTTTTTTTGATGGGGTTACGTCCTAAAACTACAATACGATTAGCAGAGACGCCGCAGTAGAAGGCTCCTAAAATTTTGACCACATGAGCACATGAGATTCTTTAACGTGCGCGCAACTCTAAGTACACGAGCTGCAAGCGTTTTTGAGTCTATCGAAAATGAAGCCACCGCAGCGGGAATCAAACCTTTTGAAGCTGGGGCATATCAAAGCGGATGTCTATTTCGGTGATGGCATTGCATGGTACTACGTATGTTCTGTAAAACAATTGATATGTTCGGAAAAGGCAAAGGCGTGAGTACTACGTACGTTCAGGAAAAGACAGATGAAGTCACTTGCGGCCACGTAGCCTTAAAGAAAGTTCCAAAAGAAAGAAGCTTTTGTGCTGATATATATGTGAGCTAATTATTTTTATACAGCCGAATTTTACTTAGACACAAGTTTTAAACAAAGGCTTACAAACATGTGTGGCTGAACTTTATCAACGAGACGTAATTACGTATCAGGTGCTTTGAAAGTCATCGCTGCATAAAAACCCCTCGCATGATGGACTTTACACAAACCTGAAGGGTCTGAATAATCGTTTGGGCTTTTGGGGCCAAATGTTAAGGTTACGTTTGAAGTAGGGGTACGGCAGTTTAGGTGGGGCTCTCCCACGATGGGACAGTCAGGCGAGCCCGACCGTCACATCGTGGGCCCTCTGGACAACCCACAGTGATCCCCGACATCGGGGCTCTTCCTAGCGGATAACCACTTTTCTTCATTCGATTGGTCCGTGCCCCACAACGCCAGAGCATACGGTCTACGCTAGCGAATTCGTTGCAGTACCTGCAAGAGCTCTTAAGATAAATGTCGGATTAAATTTTTGAGCAATAAAGGCGAGCTGACATACCAACCAATGTACAGTAGCCCGAGAGTCAAAGCCTGCGCTCTATTTACCTTATTTATGGGAAGATGAAAGTTTCTCCTGCCAAGATAAAAGTGCTAGGTAATTTCATTATAAGTGGTCGGTTGGTCTCTGTTCTCCACAACTGCGGGCCGGCAGAGGAGTTCTCCGAGGTCGCGGAAAGCGAGACCTCCCGCCTTGGAGTGGGCTAGCTCGCTCAGGTTTGTGGGGACTCCCCTGATAGATACCTCAAAAGCGGGCAAGCAGCTGCGCTTCTTTCTGCGTTGCCTTCGATATTGACTCTACCAGAGTCTTGTGGCACTGCACATGCGATTCTCATGGGCCACCTAGAGCAAAACGTGTCGTTGAGGTGAGGCTATGATTCCAGTGGTTCATAAGAAAAGTCTGCACTTTCATGTAATGAAATAAATCAAATTTCAGTATGTATCCTTGCAGCTGGCAGGCTCTTACTTGATCCAAACGTATTTCGGATATCATATTGCAACGAGCGGGTTCACGTAAAAGCACTTGTTATTAATCAAGAAGCGTTAGCCGCAACAAGCTGGTACAGGCAGGAACCCGGCAAGCACGAGCCACACGGACGTCAACGTCTTCTTTCAAGGTGGCACAGATCTGGCGCCACTATGCTCCGGTACAATTACTCCTCGCGCAGAAAAGAGCCAACCTGGCGATCTAAGGAAATGACACGACAGGGGGGTCATAGCCCGGTTTGAGGCGTGATACGAGAACCGTCTCACGCCCATGGCAGCGTCGGTCCGAAGGTGGATCGATGGGCTCAACTTCATAGTTGACGGGAGATGTTTGTCGCAGCACATGGTAGGGGCCACGGTATTTCGACGAAAGCTTTGGGGAAAGACCTTGAGGTGTAGGCGGGACCCAGAGCCAAACCAACATTCCTGGGTTATAGTGGGCACTAGATGCACAGGCATCGTGGCGAGTTTTCTGGCCTCGTTGGTCTTGCGCGGTAAACGAGCTAGCGAGTTGACGACACTCTTCGGCATAAGCAGCTGCTTCTGAAACGGGCGTCGCTTCTGAAACGCCAGGTCTGTACTGGAGAATGGTGTCCATGGAGCATGATATTTCACGTCCGTACAGGAAGAAGAAATGAGAGAAGCCGGTGGTTGTTTGTGGCGCAGAGTTGTACGTGTACGTTACAAAAGGGAGCACTTGGTCCTAATTAGTGTGGTCGTCAGACGCGTTCATGGCAAGCATATCTGCAAGGGTGCAATTGAAGCGTTCTGTTATGCCATTGGTTTGAGGATGGTATGCCAAGGTTTTCCGATGGACAGTGCGGCATTTCTTGAGCAGCTCGTCGACGGCGTTCGAGAGAAACACGCGTCCACGGTCACTAAGTAATTCACGAGGTGCACCATGCCGCAAAATCAGATGGTGAAGAAGAAAGGATGCAACATGTTTCGCAGTGGTAGCAGGCAGTGCAGATGTTTCAGCGTAGCGTGTCAAAAAACCAACGGCGAAGATAATCCACCGGTTCTCTCTAGGAGTGTTGTATAGAGGACCATAAATATCAATTCCGACGCGGTCGAATGGTCTCGCTGGACAGGTTAAGGGTTGCAAAGGGCCATTAGTGCGGTGAGAAGGTGTCTTGCAGCGTTGCCATGTAGCAAATGACCGAGCGTACTGGTGAACGTGCCGATACATGCCGTGCCAGTAGTATCTTAGCAAAGGCGAGAGTAGGCCTTAAATACTCTAGCGTGGCCACACTGGGGGTCATCGTGAAAGGCAGCGCAGATGTCCGAGTGCAAATGACGGGGGATGACAAGGAGCCACCTATGGCCATCCGTCTCGTAATTGCGGTGATACAACAAGCCTTCACTGACAGCAAAGTGTCTTGCTTGACGAGAGAGAGACCGTGAAGTCTATTCTACCGAACTGTGAGAGAGGAAGTCGAGCAGAGAATTGATCCAGGGATCCTTGCACTGCTCGGCTGACATGTCGGAGATGCTCAGCGATGACGAGTCACAGATGGCAGTTGGTAAGCCGGCAAGATCAGGAGGCAGCGGAGAACGAGATAGGGCACAGACGTCTAAATGTCTGAGTCCTGAGCGATAAACAACACGGATGTCGTATTCCTGAAGGCATAAAGCCCAACGAGCGAGACGGCCAGTAGGGTCTTTCATGGACGCTAGCCAGCATAAGGCATGATGATTGGTGACAGCATCAAACTGGCGTCCGTAAAGGTAAGTGTGAAATTTTCCTATAGCCCAAAATAGCCAAGCACTCCTTTTCCGTGACGGAATAGTTGGACTCTGCCTTCGTTAGGGTACGGCTGGCATAGACGACAACACACTCTTTGCAGCCATCCTTGCATTGAGCGAGAATGGCACCGAGGCTGACACCGCTTGCATCCGTGTGAATTTCAGTGGGTGCATTGGGATCGAAGTGGCGGAGAACTGACGGAGACGTGAGTAGCCGGCGCAGCGCCGTGAATGCGTCATCGTAGTGGGAATTCCAGCCAGAGAGGTCCGTGCTACGGGAGAGAAGCTGAGTCAGAGGCGCAATTATAGAGGCAATTGCGAATGAAACGCTGAAAATAGGAACACAAGCCTACGAAACTACGAAGCTCCTTTAGGGTAGTAGGCTTGGACTACTCGGCAACGGCACGCAGTTTGGCAGGGTCTGGCGATATTCTTCTTTAGAGAAGACTTGGCCGTGAATTGCGAGTTTGCGGGCACCAAAATGACATTTTTTGAAGTTCACTTGCAACCCGGCTGCTGTAAGGCACTGCAGAACTTGTTCCAGACGGGAAATATGAGCTTGAAAATTTGCAGAGAAGACAACTATGTCATCTAAGTAGCAAAGACAGATGTGCCATTTAAGTCTCCTGAGGACACTGTCCATCATCCTATCAAAAGTCGCCCCGCCGTGGTGGTCTAGTGGCTAAGGTACTCGGCTGCTGACCCGCAGGGCGCGGGTTCGAATCCCGGCTGTGGCGGCTGCATTTCTGATGGAGGCGGAAATGTTGTAGGCCCGTGTGCTCAGATTTAGGTGCACGTTAAAGAACCCCGGTGGTCTAAATTTCCGGAGCCCTCCACTACGGCGTCTCTCATAATCATATAGTGGTTTTGGGACGTTAAACCCCACATATCAGTCAATCAATCAATCTATCAAAAGTCGCCGGCGCATTGCAAAGACCTAAGGCATTACATTAAATTCATATAAGCCGTCAGGGGTCACAAACGCCGTCTTTGGACGGTCTGGTTGGGCCATTGGTTCTTGCCAATACCCAGAGCGCAGATCGAGTGAAGAGAAAAACTCTGCACCTTGAAGGCAATCCAGGGCGTCATCAATGCGTGGCAGGGGATAAACATCCTTGCGTTTGATTTTGTTTATTTGCCGATAATCTACGCAAAACATAACGGAGCCATCTTTTTTTTCGCACGAGGACCACTGGCGAAGCCCAAGGACTGTGTGAGTGTTGAATGACACCATGTTGGAGCATCTCGTTGACGTGTTTAGTGATGACGTCACGCTCAGCCTGCGAGACGCGGTAGGGGCGCTGACAAAGTGGATTATGATGACCAGTGTCGATATGGTGAGCGACCACTGACGTGCGTCTCAAGGGAGGCTGTCCGTGGTCGAAGGAGGCGCGGAAACGGTCCAGTAGTTGAATAAGTTGATTGCGCTGGTCTTGCGTAAGCCCGGGGTCCACGCTTCGCGACAGAACGTCTTCGTCAGATAGTGAGGATGCGGTGGCAGCCGTGACAGCATCCACGGACATCGACGTCGTATCGCAAGGGGCATCGAAAGGAAAGATGGCATCATAAGCGTCAAGATGCCAAATACATTCGCCATGTATTAAGGTAGTGGGGCAAGGGAACAAATTGCACACGTACATGGCACTAGAACCATCGGCAAGTGTTATCACGGCAAACGGGACGACAATGTTCCGGCGACGAGCGCATTCTTGCGACGGTATAAAGAGGGCAGTTGAATCAGGGACGGTGTTGCGCAAAATAGACACCGTTGCGACCGAAAAAGCAGATATGACGACGGCAGTGGCGTCGGTCACCCTTTTAGGTGAGCAAGGGAGATCTATGAATGTTGTGCTGAACGGAAACAAAACGAGTTGTGCATGGGCGCAGTCGACAACCGCATGATTAGCGGAAAGAAAGTTCCACCCCAGGATGATTTCATGAGAGGCGTGCATAAGGACGACAAATTCAACAATTTACAGCACCCCCTGAATCACAACACGAGCAGTGCATGTGGCAGAAGGCTGGACGTGCTGCGAACTCGCTGCGCGTAAGGAAATATAAACCAGTAGAGTCGTCACTTTGTTCAGTTTGCGGCATAACCCTTCACTCAGTACACAAATAGCGGCACCTGCGTTGACAAGAGCAGTTGTGGAGAAACCGTCCATCAACACGGCAATCTCTTTAGGGGGCGAAAGTTGAGGCCTTGGAACTTCTGTCGGTGGCTCAGTTCTTGCCTCGGGAACTGCGACGGTTAGTTTTCCTCCTGGGCATTGTGTGAACGGCGAAGCATGGGAGAAGGAGACCGAAGACGGAGTGAAGGAGATCGACGTGGGCTGAAGTCTGGTCGACGTGAGCGGGGGTCAGGTGCATTAGGTGTAACATGTGATTCTGGTTGCCGATGAAAGTTGCCGGAATGTGGAGCCTCATTAAAATAGAATCTACGGCGATGACCGTAGCGCGCGACATGCCCTGGAATACCGCTGTTGTAGCAGACGGGCAGTTATCTGGAGTGCGCCAAGAGTTAACAGGTGCTCAAGGTGGCGAGAAGAGTTGATTCACCGGATAAACTGAAATAGGCGACCTGTAGTAGTTGGTTGCTGGACTGTATGAAGGGAGCGGTGGTTGGGCAGGAGGTCGGCGGACGGCTTCTGCATAAGTCAGTGGTGCAGGACCTAATATTGGGGACGTGGGCGAAGGGACAGCCACGGCAACTTGCGTCTTAATAGCACGGCGAAGTGAGTGGTCCAATGCTGTGGGGGTCTCGTTGATAGTGGCCACAAGAGAGAGCTGGCGAGCAACTTCTTCGCGGATGTACTGTTGATTTTCGGGCATCAATACGGTGTAGTTGGGGCGACTTCTTTTGCACTCGAAAGCAGAAATATCTGCTGTTTGCGCATTAGTGCGACGAGTGGAAATTCGGTGCTTGCGCAGCTCACTAAAACTTTGACAGAGCCTAATCATTGCCGTGACGGTTTGTGGGTCTTTGGCCACAAGCATATGAAAAGCGTCGTCAACAATGCCTTTCTTTATATGCTTTATTCTATCAGCCTCCGTCATCCTCGCATCCACTCGTCTACAGAGGCCGATCACATCCTCAATGTAGCTCGTGAAGCTCTCACCGTTTCGCTGAGGTTGTCTCCGCAGGCCAAGTTCAGCGCAAAGCTTGCGCATAGCTGGTAGACCGTAAAACGAGGTCACGGTCTCTTTGAAAACCGGCCAGGTGGGTATGTCGGCTTGGTGGTTGGTGAACCATAGGTTGGCCAAATCTTTCAGATAGAAGATGACGTGAGTGAGCTTCGCTGGGTCATCCCGCTTGTTAATCGCGCTGGCATGCTCGTACTCTGGCAGCCAGTCCTCGACATCGTGATCTTCAGTGCCGTTGTAGACTGGTGGGCCATGCAGACGAAGTACACCAGGGCACATGACAGGCGGTGACGTGGAAGAGGCTTGTGGGGGATCGACACGCTCGGTCATAGCGGAATCAGATGGTAGCTTACGGCTGCGGAGCTCCAGGATGTTACCCAGCACGTTTAGCTGGTACAGAGAGGAACCCGGCAAGCACGAGCCACACGGACGTCAACGTCTTCTTTCACGGTGGCACAGATCTGGCGCCACTATGGTACAGTACAATATGTATTTTGTACAATCCTTAGCTTCGACCATTGCCTCACTATATATTTGTATATTTATTGCTATATCACAACATTCGAGCTGGATGAACAACTTCGACTTGGCTGGGGACTTATTCCGTTGTGCCCTTTGAAAAACCTAATGTCACTAAGAGCTAGCGCCATGAAAACACACTCTTCTTGTGTTTTCGTTTATTACTATTTCTTGGCGTGAGTGTCACTTCGTTGTGTAACCTCTACTTGTCACAATATTGAGAAGGGTGAAGATATCGGCAGTGTTAAAAACAAGGACAACGAACCAAGCTCGCCCTTTAGGGTGAAACTTCGCTTGTGGTGCGCTTTGAGACATTCCAAGTTTATTTGAAAAAGTCAGAAAGCAATCGTACCCTGCTCATGCATCACCAAAATGAATAATTTTCATTTGAATTATTGGAATAACTGGTTCACAGGAGTGGAAGCACGAGACGTACGAGATGATGTGGCACGCCATGAAAGAGGACCTAGTATCTTCAATCGCCGAGGGCATTGGGCGTGTGGAACGCGGTGGCTATGCCTTCCTCATGGATTCTACGAGCATTGAGTACGTGGTACGAAGACGGTGCCAGCTCAAGCAGATCGGGGGTCTTCTAGACTCCAAGGGTTATGGCATCGCAACGCCACATGGTGAGCCTTAACTTGTACAACGTGTCTCATTTTCATATTGATCATAATAATTGTCATTTTGCTATCATGAGGCTGACTCCACTCACCCCAGGAGGACAGGTGCCTCTTTCTGGCTCCCGTTTTGACCAATTAATGCGACGCCATGTTTGCTAAGGCCTCGTTATTCCTGTACACTACCGGTAATGTCCTTTGCCCAACTAACTTTCTGCGTCCTTTTCGAGCGCCTGACCTCACGCTGCATGACCCTCCCATGCTCATTTCGTCGTGTTATTGATTCTGATGTTAATAATGAACATTTATTTCCTCGCTCCACTCTGCTCTTTTTTTGTCTTTAAATGTTACACCTATCATATTTCTTGCATTGGCTCACTACATAGTTCACAATTGTGCGCAAACCACTCTTTATTGAACGACACATTGCTCATAAACAATCATATCATTAGAAGCTCCATGTAATAACCATGTAATGGAGGTGATGTCAGCGTGTCTTTTTGTGGATAGTGTATCTCTAAAACTGCCATCTTATAATCGCATGACGTTTTTATTTTATTTTATTTATTTAATAATATTGTCAGCCCTCACTTGAGGGTCATAACAGAGAGGGAGTACAATATTAGGTACAAACAGAAAACGAAAACAACTGGTCGTCAAAACGCGATGCACTCAAGAAACCGAAATTGGCACTAGTTCAATTCAAGTTGATACGTAATTACAAAGATCTATGTTTCATGATACTTCCTCTTCTGACAATATTTAAAGAACTTCAAATGCACGTCTCTTTCACCCAATTTTAATAAAGTTTAGTGCATAAAGAGGCCAAAAATCTTACAGGTGACGCATTTATTGAGTGTTTAGTCAATTCAAGTTACTGTACTAAGATTCCATCAAAGTTATGTATGCAGGTAAATATGCTCTGCCTATAGTTTTTGACATTGTCCTCTCTTTTCTCTAGAATGTCTTAATTGCCAATGAGCACGTAATGGAAAAATTTAAAGCTGTATTTGTCTTTCAGGGCAATTTTTTAAAGATCGTGTTGTATTGTTGTCTATAAGCAGGTCTGGTCGTACTTAACATATAGTGAGTAATGCAATATTGTGCCATTTACCCTATGTTACATGTTGCCGACACACAGTTTGTGTCGAAACAATGCTGAATTCTTGTCTGTAAAGCAAAAATGAACGGGTAATTCTGACGTCACAGCAAGTGGCATAACACGAAAGCAAAACCTGTTGTTCCCGAAGTAGTTAAATGCTTACTGTACGTTGATATAAGCGAGCTTGCTCATTGTCTGTTGTTTTTTGGTACTTATAGCACTGTTCAACGTAGATCAACGCACGTTGGCGCCTGGTTGCACATTTTTGTGCCGACAACCTAACAGCATGATCAAAGAATAAACAGAGCTATGTGGTAACTGTAGTAGTTACCGCTGAGAGCGCAAGCAGAAAAAGAGGTGCGAAAGCCAGAAGAGCATTGCTGACTGGATCTCATCTTGGGCCAAGGCCACCATCCCGTGGCATTTTGAAGTGAAATGCAGCGCGCGTTGATTGTATCCTCTAGCCTGGCAGCAATTTTTATCAGGGTGAACATTAGGTGCGAAGCAAAGCGTTATATTGGCGGTGTTGTTGCCAGTGTGAATTAGAAACAATGCGAATTCCACATGGGGACACAAGAAGAGACCCTGACAAGAAGAGACTGTACAGCACTTGTCAGTGTTTTTCCTTGTGTAGTCGTGTTGAGTTTATGCTGTTAGTACTTCGTAATGCTAAACCAACTAACCCAAAGCTTCACACAGTCAAGTTTTAGCCAGGTAAGTCAGGTGTGCATCGTACAGTTATCATTCGCATGGATAGATCGTATGAGGCAAGTAGAAGCTTGGGCTAACGTCGCCAACTCGTGGTGGGCCACGAGGTTGACGAAATTGCGCTTCTATCATTGTAAAGTCATCGAATGAAACGGAAGCATAAGAACAATGCCCTCCAGGAACTAATAATGGAGGTCCCGGTCACGATGCATTGCTTAATTTTGCTGCTTGCAGATGGTGACATCATCCTGCTCACCCAGATCACTGCGACATGAAAGAATACGATATAAAAGAGGGGTGGTAACGCCATCAGAGTATGCGACCACAAAACGATGTATACGTGTCTCCGCGAATGGAGACTTTCACTTTTAAGATGCACGCAGGTACACTTGCTGTGAAGACAAGGCAAAGGACAATATTTTTTTTCTTTGACGTAAACTGCCGATTGCGCCGAAACCGTGAGACACTTGATAAACGTTTCATTGGTTTTTAATAGGAAGTGCTACTTAGAATTTTTCTGCAGCAAAAAATTAAAAGAACACTGAATTCGATTCCGTGAGCAATAGGCCCGTCAACGCGACCATGAATAGCACTGCCATTTAATTGCGTTCACTTTTCTACGCCATTTTCTGGACAAAAATACGTCACAGCAGTCTTCATGCGTCCCGGAATAAAACTTTATTTTCAACAAACCATGTCATATAATGGTTATTCGTGCAGGATCTCCGTACCGCAACATCCTGTCGTCAACATTACTACGGCTGCAGGAGCGCGGCACCCTACAAAAATTCAAGGATCGCTGGTGGAAAGTACGGGATCCGCTCAAAGGATGTCCTACTACCGAAGCCGGCAAATCAAAGACTGATGCAGCTAGCGAGCTGGGCCTGCGAACAGTCGGTGGCGTGTTCGTCGTTCTCCTTGCTGGTCTTGGTCTGGCCTGCCTCATCGCTTTCGCCGAGTTGTTCTGTAAAGCAAGATTAGGACGCAGTTGAAGGGGTGCCTGAGCATTTTACATCTCAGCGCATGAAGTGGACTATTTAGCTTGTGTTCATTTTGAACAATGACCAGCGCAACGAAGTTCATGCGGGATACACAAAAAGTAGCTATTGATCCTTGCGTGGAATTTTGTGTCTGACTTGAGACGGTTTGAAACCTTGCTGGCTGTATATTGTACGGAGAGAGAGAAGGGGGAATAAAATATGCGTGGAAATGCTCAGAGCTCCTGCAAGATTGTCCAGTTTGTTTCTGTTTGATCACTGATCATTAGCCTAATAAAGTGCATTTTCATTAAGACTACCAATATTTGCAGTATAGCTGCCCATCTCGTCAATGTGACTAGTAGTGCGTTTTGTGAAAATGGGTCACACGTGGCTGTGTCAACGATTAAAGGAATACTCAACACCGGCATCATTATTTACGTCCCCCTTGGAATTTTGTAATGGCTCCTTGTTTTCAAAATTTAAACATTTATGATATCTTAAGAACATCTTTATGAGGGTTTATTATTTCAGTAACGAAGCAAGTAGCCCTCACCAAACTATCAAATGTTTACAGCTTTAAAAGAGCATGTTCTATCGGTAGCCATATAATCAACAAAACAGACTGTGTGGTTGAGATTTTCGTTTTAAAAAAACGTTGTTATTTAGCCTTTTATGCCATCTATGCTCTTGTACAACATTAACGTCACTAAGGCCTTTGTGGTATATTCAAAGAAAAGCACAGAAAGCTGGCACCTTTTTGTGTGAACACAATGTTGAAGAAGCATGGTTAATATTCATTTATTGCAAGACCATCCACATAATACAAACTTGCTCAGACGCGGCTGTTTATGAACTGCGATGAATAGTTCTTCCAACAAGAATGTATCTTGACCATTGCCCCACCATTTGCAAATGCGCTGGGACATCGTGCGCTTTTCTTGGTCCTACGAAAGCGTATATACGAACACCTTGCTTCTTGACGGTTTTGCGGCAAGCACCACAAAACTTAAAGTACAAAAGTATCATCCACCCACTTCCTATATAATCACTACAGCTCCACTTTCTCCTCACTCTTTCGACGCAATTCATTCACTTCTGCTTGCTTTGTGCATGCTGCATTATATTGTGTACCATTAGACAAAACGACGCTGCATCGAGTACCTGCAAAAGACCACATGTTTTCCTACCTCACTGTATTCCAAGTGCCAGCTTCATAATGCGCACGCCATTGAAATAATCTGAGCGCCAAGCACATTAATCCATGTGCCAACATTTATTCCAAGCGCCCATTCAGTTAGGCCACGTGCCAGTGAGTTTAATTCAAGTGCTACCTTGTTTATGCCAATTGCCAGGGCTTTAGTTCAGGTTTCCAGTCAGTTTAATCCTGCACAAAAAGCTGAATACGGGGCGATAAAACGGCAGTACCATTGAAATGCAGTTCCTACGATAATGTAATATAATAGTTCAATGTAGAGCAAAGCAGTAGTGTTCGTGTTCAGCGCTAGTATTTGTCAAAAAAATTCTACTGTTCTTCGCTTGAGCCGTGTTTTTTACTTTGCTTTGTACAAGTTGGTAGATAAGTGCCTGGCCGGTATGAAGTCCTTTATAGGCAATGAAAGAAAAGGCACGCACATCGCTAACAAATTTTTTGTGTTCGTCACTAAAGCTTCTAGTGGGATTTGTATATCAATAGATGACCGGGATAGGTCATGTAATGTCAAGTACAGACTATGGTTATTGGAGTGCCGAAATGCATACCAAGATATAAAAAACCTGGCCGTGGGCAGCGATGGATAAAAAGCAAGTGCATACTAAAGAAATTACTAGGCCCTAACAGGAGAGAGAGAAGTAAAAATAATTTGAATAGGTTTTCGTCTTGCAGTGCACATAAGACGTAAAGTCGTGATCCTGATGTGGACAACGGAAGTCATAATTTACAGTCATATTTGCTGTTATATTTTCATTAAAACAAAATTACGTGTATCGAATGACTACACGCGTGTTTCAAGTAAACACGCTTGAGCAACACTAGCGTCATCTGCTACATGAAAACAGGAGTATTTCTTTTGATGCTTTTATAGAATACTGAGTTCACCATGAACACTTATAAATGAATGTTTGGTTTTTTCTGATCGTTTTAGATTTATGTTGCCTGCATCGTTGATAACAAAAATGCTAAAGCAAATCTTATTCTATTAGTGATTCTGACTGAGCTACGGATCTTTTGATATCCTAGGCTACACTTGCCGGTCATCTTGTTGGTGTGGGATCCTGAGGATGAGGATTTTTTCTTTGGCTTTGCAGATACTAATTGCGGTTCGATATTCACTGGAAGGAAAATTACGATTTATATCTCGCACATAATCTTTTTATTTGAGTGCTGGTGTCGTTCGCACTATTTTATGCTTTACATCCCGCCTCTCCTGCAGTAAGAACGAATGCCGGAAGATTGCGGCTTAAAATGCAGATTTAAGAGCAGAATAAAGCCGGGCAATATTGAAATTTTACTTCTCGCATGGAAAAAGAAATGCCGTAATCATTTTAAACGGCGATGAAAAATTTAGTATCGTCATTTGCAGAGTGTTATTGTGGTCCGTCTGTATTTATTCTTGTGAGGGGAGAGGGTGGGCGCACTGCTGGCGAGAATTCGTATTTTGATTCGACACAGCATTCTTTATATTTCTTATCTTTCTCCCGTCATTACCTTTGTTCTAAAGTTCACTTAATTCTTCCTTTATTCACTACCATAGGTTTGTTTCCGCACTGCGGTATCATTTTTTGTCTGAGATGGGCTGCCGTAGTTTTGTTTAGCTCTTCAGTTAAATAGAGGAGCGCTGCGCTGTCTGCATAAATTATCAAACACCAAGTTCCGCAGGCACTAGACCCTGTATAATCTCTTAATGACAGCCTGAGTGGACATCTATAAGGACATGGTCGACTGAGTACTTACGGCTGAGCATAAACCTTCTATATAATTTGAGGTTATTGTCAAAGATTTGTTTTTGTGTGTATGTGAGTCAGACAGCGTTTATTTATTTGCGATAGGAAGTGCAAGACTTCCTTTCATGTGTTGATCTAACAGGAACACATAATGGCCTTCATGCATGGCTGCTTCTTTCGCAATCAAAAGCATATTTATGAAAAGGGTGTACGCAGTGCTGTTGGCATCTATTTTATGGCAATAAATGTATGTCACAACGGTTCTTCTATGGCAATTGTGGTCTTGCGAGAGCTCCTAATGATGGAGTGAACACGCCGATATTCTTTTCATGTATGTATGTATGTACGTACGTACGTACGTACGTATGTATGTATGTATGTATGTATGTATGTATGTATGTATGCATGTATGTATGTATGTATGTATGTATGTATGTATGTATGTATGTAATGTATGTATGCATGTATGCATGTATGTGTGCGTGTGTGTGTGTGTGCGTGTCTGTGTATGTGTGTGTGTGTGTGTCTAAACGATGCCATTACGTCTTAGGCTCATGCGCAGTTGCATTTCCGCGTGAAGTACGGCTTTAGTCGCACTACGTGCACAATCTCCGAGCAGTGCCTTCGACACCGTGGCTAGTAGGCCTTATCAGGGACTACGCCGTAGTTCACGACGAAGTTCCTTTAGACACTATCGTAGACACCATTGAGGATAGGCCTGACGAATGTTTTGTAGGCTTGGAGCTTTGTTGGTAATATTGCCAGTTGAAGTGATCTGCGAAAAATAAATAATTTTGCATGGCAGATGTATAATGTTTCTTATGTGCTCGTCCCACCTTAAGTTGCAACGAAATTCTTAAGCCTAGGTATTTGTGTTTTGTGTACTGTGCTCAGAGCAGTGCAATTATAATGTAGCAAAGTTTGATGGCTATCTCTTCTTTTTAACACAAGAAGAACAAGAAACACTAGACCTCATGCACTGAAACCAATTTTTGCTAATGCTGTCACACCAAAATAGCTTTTTTCCAAAGCAATGGAGGATTGGGACAGACTTTCGAATTCAGTAATTACGTCGCCGAACTTCCTCAAAGCTCTGGAAGGACATGTAATTTGTTAGAATATTTCTTTTCTCAGTGCTGATGCTGTTTTATATTCTCTATGTATGAGCGTTTTTAATTTTATGCTTCAATTGTTACTTGTTCAAATTAGTTCCAAATTGTACCATCTTAAGTATTAAGCCATCCTTATATTGTGTTCTTATATGTGTACTGCCCCTCCTGCTATGGCCAAGTTGGCCTGCAGTATTTGGAAATGAAAAAATAAAAAATAAAAAGACAACGGCGGACACGCCAGATTCACAGGACACTCAAACGCGTCCATACTAATCAGTGTATTACTGAGAGCATATTCACAAATCATTCTTAACAAGAATAATTTTACTCTGTCACATATACAGAACAAACATTGAGATGACGTTAGTTTGAGTTTACGAAATCTCGCGCTTCAATAGAATTACCTTGGTGAAAATAATTGTCGACTTTCAGTCGCCTCAGAATGCCATTTAAACTTGGGTTTGCCACGTGCTTCACTCTGAACTGACCCTGAAAATAATACCTTCATTGTGCGATGTGAAAACAAAAGTTACGTGAGTGAATCGCTGTTTCGTCTCACAATAACTTCCGTCAAAGCCTCAAGACGGAAAATCTTACATTTTTTACCATAGTACCCAGTGTCTCTTCTTTGTTGGCCTCGTCTTCGCCAGCGCTAAAATACCACCTATTCAAATATGCACCAATAAGCTTACATTGCTCCACTTGGAGAAAATGACTATTCTACTTAATTTATGCACAATACAGAAACAAACATTTACATGTAGAAGTGAAACAATATAGAATCCTGAAATCCCACAAAATCCTCACTTTTCTACTTTCTCGAAGCAAGCTTCAGCAATTTCCTTGGTCCCCCCCCCCCCTCCCGATATTCATGCGTTTATATATATATGTGAAAAGGTTCTGCTACAGTAAAGTAAAAGTTGTAAGCAACACTAAATATATGAAACTGCAGATTGAACGTATATAAATGTTGCGTATAATCATCTGAAGCACACAATCCAAATGCCCGAAATCATCCCATGCACACAATTAGTTATAGTACACAAAACACTGAATCTCGCCAGCAGCCCATATCTAGATCTCAGAGACATTCTGTTAAAAACAAACTAACGCTCACACTTACTGAACGTCATGAACGGCTGCCAGTTCTTTAATCTTTCCCTTCTTTAGAAACAAGAAAATGGAATTTCGTTCATGTGTTCATTATTTGTTGCTTGTTCTTGAAGTGGTGGCGCAGCCGAAAAATTTAGGACATCCGCAGATTTTTCTTTTTAAGCTACCTAAATCCATCTCCGCGTGCGTTTGTTTTCACTTAAATTCGTCGACGAGTGTCGGTCTTCTAGTGATTTTGCTTTGTAATTGTTCATACTATACGTGATTGCTCTCGAATCTTCGTTAGTTATTGTGCCTATGTGTACTGCGATACCATGAGTTAAATATTTTCCCGAATTTGTGCATTCTCACAGGCTGTGATCCAGAAAGAAATTGCCGAACAGTAACGTTCAATCGTTCCGAAAACTTTACAAACACAAGCAAAGCACGTCGTGCGAAAATGACACCGAACAGTTGTTGCCTCTCTGTTGTCTCTCTCCTTTCAAACAACTGATATTTGCTCTTGTCTGTGATGTTTTTTAGGCTATCGAGAAGAATAAAAACCTCAAATGAAGTTTCACCAAATGTGCTGAAAGGTCACAACTATCGCCGAAACCAGGAAGGGGCTAGAGTGAAGAGTTCCAGGCATATCAGTCACTATCAATTCAGTATATCCTGCTTTTTACCAGCATGATTCTATTTCGAAGGCCTTAGTTACCGGTAGTATTGTAATACAATGTTGTCTTTTTTGTTATTGTTTTTGCTGTTGTTTTACCTGCTCGGTGGCGAAACATGGAGGCACAGACCAAGTGGCAGAGTATGAATGTTTTTTTTTTGTTGCTTTGCTGAAAGTTCTTGACTCCAGGAAGGTCCCATAAAAATAGAAAAAAGAAAAACAGAATCCACTACAAGCTCTTCTATAGTGTGGCGCCTAACAGCTGCGGCCACGCCACAAGCACCTCATTCTGTCAGATTAGTCCTTTTTTTGTTCTGGAGATCAATGGCGTCTTTGATACAGCATCTAAACACAGCAGTTACCCCTCGTGAACGTGTCAATAGTTCATAAAGAAATGCGAAGAAAGATAAAAGAGGAAACAGACATGTTGGCTGGGGATGAGTGACTCGTGGTGCAACGCATGGACAGACAGAAATCGGATCCGCCAGTAGCCATTTTCGCTGCATTCAAAAGGGCACAGTGACTCTCAGGGCACCTTTTTCCCTTAATCGCGTACGTCACTTTTCTAACTGTGGTGGATGAGCGCAGATGGTTATAGAAAAACGAATGCGTAATAGATGTGTACAGTGAGGAGGAAATGAAAACTCGACATTGTTTCGTTTCTGGGATTCCTTTGAGCTTGATACAAATTTGCAATTTGACGAGCGATGGCATTTCAAATAACGCTACAACGCCCATTTTACAAACAAAGCGAGAAATGGAGCAAATAGCAAACAAAACTGGGCATGTATTATACGTAATACGAGTGCTTACGGTGCAACAAAGGACTACTAGAAGAAGAAGGTTGCTGTCGATTTGGTGCAGCGCACATATACACATGTTTCTCGTTGATTGAATTGCGCGTTTGTTAGAGATCAGTACTCTTTATTTTTCATCACAAATGCGAATATTTTCAGGATCACAAGGATTGTTAGACTCGAAAGCATTTTCCTTTCCGAGAAATTTCGTCAAAGCTGTTGAGATACAAGCGAACTGTGAAAAAGTAATTCGCAAGAATCACAAATTTCGAGCTGCTTGACAGTATGATTATTCAAAGCACCTGGTGCTCAAATGTGCCCGAGTAATAAAAAACGGTGAGTTAATTTACGTATTCACTGCTTTCTCTAGGAAACATATTGTCCTTCCAACAATACCAAACTATAATAGAATTTGCAACTATGATCTTTTCAGAAGTTTCGGCGCTGGTGTTTGTGAAGTTTCTTATACGTCGGTGCTTAGTTTCTGCTGTTTCTGATGTGTCTGTCGTGCTCATAGCCGAGACATAAATAGCCTGATTACGTGAACTAATATTAAAAATGTAGTCGCCAGTTTTACGTACGTTCCAAGCGGACAAAAGCCAAAAAAAAATCGGCTGTGTTGTCATCTAAGCTTTTAGCCTGGCTACGGCGATAGCCATGTTTGATAGCCGTCTTAGCACGCATTGTGTGCCATTACATCGTTGTGCAATGAGATGGACCATTGTGTTAACTCTTGGGGTGCTATTGTTTGCAAGCAAAACTAAACGAAAAGGAAATGAGGTAGCGTCCACGTTGTACCACCGGGGGACGTAATTTCAAAGCACAAGCGCAGCTGGGCTTATCAGAACTGGCAATTGACCGCTAGTGTACTTCTACCGAAATTTCGCTTGAACTTTGTGCCTTTCTAAAAAAGAAAACACTGAATACATATGAGAGGGTGAGTAAGTCTTTGCGATTTTTAGTGGGTGATTGTTTATTGTACAGCACGTTACGCATCATTCACTGCAATGTAGTACGGTCCCCTGCTGCTCGCAGCCGTAGTTAGAAGACTTTAGGTTTCATCTTTGTCCTTGCTTCATGCTGAAGTTCGCATTTCAATATACAGCCTCTTTTTTTTCTTGTTATTCAAACTATGCTATGCGGGCTTTGGCAATAAGGTAAACTAACTTGTATGCAGCTGATTTCGCCATGTATGCTGTTGAAGCAATGTTATTCCAAGTCAACGTCAGCCGAGCAGTCCCACAAGAGGTTTTTGTTAATTAAAGTACGTATCATGATTTGAAAGGTGAACGTCAGAAAGCAGACGACATCAGTGCTTCTCATTCAATGGTCGCTAGACCGCCATTTCCACAGCGTAGAAAGTATTGAACTGTGGTACATCACCACTCATTTATTATACTTCGAATGTTCTTGGTACTTTGGTGTAGTACCTTCTCATTGATCATTAAATGTTATTAGCATTCACGTAAGCTTACAAAACCTTCTGTGCAGTGAGGAAAACTAAAATTTACCATAGTTCTGGCACGAAGCAATCAGTGGGGCCAAATTGCCCCATGTTACGGAAGTTAGAGGCGATGGCCTCCGACGAAACTCATTAGAGGTCATTAGTGAGGTCGCACAGAAGAAAACGAAAGCGATGCCAAAAAGTGAAAAAAAAAATTTTAAAATGATGAACCTCTTCACCAAACCGACAGACTTGAACTGCTGGGATTCCGCTGAGCGCGGTTCATGTAACGATGCTGTTGGTTGGGTGAACCCGCCTGCATGGTTCTTGGTAGTTTTTTTAGCAAATTTTTATGTTGCGGAACGTTATTGCGCAAGCAGTCTCGTGTAATTCTTGAATGAAAGATGATGTAAGTTCAAGATATTTCTTCCCTGAGAGCAATCAGTGAGAAAGAAAAAAATCACAGCATATCCACGGACTGATTGATCAATGGGGTGAAGCGTTCATCCCTCTGTCCATGCCTTAGTGTTCCGTCCACCCGTCCGTGCTGCGTCCACGCGTCCGGGCATGTGGTCTTCTGCCTGTCTGTCTGTCTGTCTGTCTGTCTGTCTGTCTGTCTGTCTGTCTGTCTGTCTGTCTGTCTGTCTATCTGTACGAGCGTCCATCTGCCTGTCTGTCGTCTGTCTGCCCGTCTGTCTGTTCATCCGTCCGTCTATCTGTCTGTCCATCCATCCGCCCGTCCGTCAGTCTGTCCTTCTGTCTGTCTCGTCAGTCTATCTGTCTGTCTCCTCTGTCCATTCATCCATCCGTCTGTCTGTATGTCACTTACACTCGTGCCACCTGCTGAGTGAGTCGTACAAATAGGGGGTTATGAACGGGTCACAGACATACCTGACAAACCTACGGATTTAGGAGCTTTGCCCCTAAAAGTGCATGAGGTAGTGGAAAAGCAGAGACGTTAACCACGTTATGCTTGATTTATTACACCATAACAACATGAATGGAAAAGTGACCGCAGGTAAAATGAAGCAAATATAATGAATATATAGAGCCGAATTCGCACGCACACAATTTTCTCCAAGGCGTAAGCTGTCCCGTATGGGACTCTGTACCCAATGTTAGTGGTTATAAATCATCATATGTATTCGCGCACTAAACCTTGCTTAGTGTAGGCCACCTAGACTTAAGAAACTCTGTTTCTCCGTTAGTATGGTACGGTAAGAAAAAGATAGCGATACTTCTGACCGGCAATCGCATTTACAACTTAAGTATAATCTCTAATACAGAAAAGTAATGATGACTATTCATCATTAAAGTGCAACCTTAATAGAAGCACATTCTCAGTTACCGAATATGATTAAATAACTAAACATAGTTCTTGTTATGACAAAGTTACTTGACGCTGATAGAGTCAAATGTACAAAATTCTGGTTATTTCTAGAATTGTGTGGCAGGCCTTCTTTGTTTCTTCAGACAATGCGTTGCTTCTGTCTTTTTCTAAGAAGTGTTTATGTGCGTGCCACATTCAGTCAAAAAATTGGTCCCGTATCTGCATGTAATCTGCAAATGTCGTCGAAAAATGATAATCTTCCGTGTAGAGAGAATGAACAATTAATTTGATGTTCTGTGCAAGAAAATCGGTGAATTGTATTCTGGAGGTGCTCCTTTAGAGTGCCTCGAGCGCGCAGCGGAGGTGAGCGAGTGCATAAAGTCATGTTACACGTGAGACATGAGCGCCATCTGGTAGTTTTCTTGAAAAACGAAGCGTGTGGCTCTGAGATGGGTGTGCGCGCCCGTCTCAGAGGTTATAAGGTGTAGAACGCAAAGCTACGGGTAGGTGCCACCACCGTCTCGTCTTATCGAAGCGTTGGAAACACTCGCCTTTTCGTGCAAGCGTTGCATAGTCAGCGCCGCGTGATAAGCGCTACGGTCCTTAAAATTACTTGTGTATTTCTTTTCTTGTAGAAGATGCGCATGCAGAATATATATGGGTTGTTACAGTGCCCCGGACATGAGCAATAATTGCCTAATAATTGACAATTGCGCAAGTCTGAATGCTACCAACATTGGCGGGCGCTGCGGTTGGGGTCGACCATTTCAAGTAACTGGTGCTGTTAGGTTTGGACAAACAGACAATTGTACAGACAGACAGACAGACGAAAATTTTTGCGTCGAAGGTCCCCAAGAAAGACTTTCGTCTTTAAAATGAAGGCACAAAGCTCCGGAGAAGAAGTGAACATGAAAATATGGGAAATACTCAAAAATGGAGTGGTTCTGAAGCTTATGTTTTGACATGTGCACTCGTGTTCATGGGAGCAAGCTGCCTTGATATCTTAGCGATGACGAATTCACACGTCGAAACACTGACTGTAGCAACTTTGGATGTTCAATGACTCTCAATACATCGAAGAAAACAGGATGATTCGACGCCTAATCACACTCCAAATTTTAAAAATAATGCGTTACTTGTCACTATGTACTTTAGAAGTTTTATGTTGATCAGGGTGTCTTGTCGTCTCTTGTGGGCCTTTTTTGCTTGCTACACACTTATCGTTTGCACACAAAAAGCATCAGGTCAGAGAGTGCACGCCCTCTTCGAGGGATCTAATTTTGTTCTAGCGTCGCGGTGTCACTTGAATAACGGCGCGTGTAGCCCGCTTTGGAGAACTACGCTTTCTTGTGTCAAGAAAGTGGAAAAAAGACACATTGATTGTAAGCATACTCGTAAAGCCACGAAAATATGATTCGCACAAGAGGAAAGGTGACACGGTCTGACAAAAGAACATGCTCCAGTCTCACAGCGCCACGTACGTCTGCTTCGACAGTAAAAGCAGCGAAACTGGCGTTCCAAGTCGCCGCGATAAACAATGCTGAAAGGCACATGGCCTTCCTTCGTGCGAGAACCTTTTTTGTCCATGGTTTACGGTGAGCAATAACTTGTGTGAAGGCTCATATATCAGAGCCACTGTTATATTGTGTCAGATACATGCCCGTCCACTGTAATTTATGGCAGTCTCTCTTGTACTTCCCCCTTTTTAT
>NW_023612017.1:0-71665 GCF_013339725.1 Rhipicephalus microplus | reverse complement strand
TATAAAAAACATGAAAAAAAACCCTTCTCCTCAACAACACTGTATCGAACGATGGAATCATCCTGATAACAGCAATTGAACAGAGAAAATACCAAGCAATTATGACCACTAAAATTGACAAACTGAAAAAAGACCATATCCCCAACCCCACGTTTCCTGAGACAATTTCATACCACTGCATATCACCACCCAGGAAACAACTAACGGTACAAACGAGCACCTATCTATGAACACATCCTGTGACACTGTGTTTGTAAACCTGAAAGACACAAGTTTGTCATCTAACAAAAAAAACTGCAATCGAAAGCACTAAGCTACTGCCCAGTAACAAAATGTGTGACAAATTTAACTAGCTCGGAGAACTCGACAACATGGCTAGAAGCTTGAGGTTGCACGAACATTTCTTGGACCACAAAAAAATTCACCGTCGTAAAACAAATGATTTGACGCCGGAAATAATCACGAAAAATGTCTGGACCTCTATATCATCGCAGATACAGAAGGATATAGTACACGAATGCCACAAAAAAAAACGAAAAGCGAGAAAACTTGGCAAAATCTGAACAAAATGATTATGCAAATCCGCCTTCTAAGATAGACACAACAATAAAGCAGAGGCTCAATTGTATTACCCGATTCAAATAACTATTTACAAGAGGCATACCGCCAACTAGACGGCTCAAAACTCTAAAAACGCCTCCCAAGTGATCCGAAAGATGAATACATGCGTATCGTATCAACAGAGCTAAAGAATCTGTTGGACGCAGAAAGGATAACCACACTGATCACTAACTAATGCAAGCAGCATGCCCTCGTCGATGTCACTTCTTCATCTCCTGAAAATTCCTAAGCCCAGTAACCCAGGTCGACCAATCATATCAGGCATAGGTACAACTGAACCCATATCAGGGTACGGGGATAAATAATAAGCCCCATTTGATGCACTCTCGCGTCTTACATAGAAGACACCACACATTTTCTTCGAGACATTGCAGGTCTGTTTGTGCAAAAAACTCGTACTTGGTTGCTCTTGAAGTGCCCTGATCGATAAGTGGCGTTTAACGTCCCAAAACCACGATATGTTTATGAGAGACACCGTAGTGCGGGCTCCGGAAATTTCGACCACCTGGTGTTCTTCAACGTGCACCCAAATCTGACCACACGGGCCTACATGATTTCCGCCTCCGTTGGAAATGCAGCCGCTGCAGCCGGGATTCAATCCCGCGTCCTGCAGGTTAGCGGCCAAGTACCTTAGCCACTAGACCATCGCGGCGGGGCCCCTTCATGTGTCCTTATTGCGTACAAATATTCCTCACTATTATGGAATTGCTGCATTATAGAACATGCACACTGACCATAGACAACCTGACACCCTAGATTTCTGTAACATCGCAACTTTGACGAGGATGGTCCTAGCATTAGGTTCATTTGAATTTAACAAAGAGCATTCTTGACTAATCAGCGGGACCACTATGGGCACCAAATGGCACACAATTATGCCAACATATCTATGAGAAAGCTAGAATTCAAATTTCTTGCACAAAGTTCCTTGATACCTTTCTTATACAGAAAAAACATAGACGACATCTTTCTTATCTGAACCTTGGGAGAGGATGAACTTCTCAACTTTATCGACACTTACAACGCTGTACATTCAGAGATACACTTCACACAACCACCTACGCAAACAACTGTAATATTCTTCATGTTACCATGACGATCGAAAATGACACACTTTCTACAACCTTATATCACAAACCAAACGATCGAGAACAATAGCTCCATTATCAAAACTATCACCCGTGCCACCGTAAAAACAGTGTTCTATACAGCCAGGATCACCGGGTTAAGGGAGCCTGCTCAAAAGGCGCTGATTTTTACACGAGGTCACAGAGGCTAAACCTCATGCTCGATATACAAAAATACACCTCCACATGCAATTTTCATGACGCCGTTCAGAAAGCTAGAAAACAAAAGCATGATGACTGACTTATCATGCAACCGCTTCATGTTCCCACTTCTTTCTTTTCTCTTCTTTTTATCTTTTTTTTCTTTTTCTCCCGTACCTTCTCTTTTCCGGACTGTATAGAGCTGAGCACCAACAACTGTTCCTTCATTCCTATGGAGAATCTGGCTGAAATCTCGAAATAACCATAATTGTGACTGTTCACGGAGGATCCACTTAACAGTATATATATATATATATATATATATATATATATATATATATATATATATATATATATATATATATATATATATATATATATTATATATAAAAAAAAATATTATTACCTATATGCCTTAGGTGCGGCGATGGCGTAGTGGTTAGAGCATCCGCCTCGCATGCAAGAGGTCCGTGGTTCAAATCCCGGTACCGCGCAGTTCCCAACCGGATTAAAAAAAAATCCAAAAATCCGCGTGTTGATGGAACTGCTTTAAGAGGCCTGGGGTGCGGCCTCACCGGCAAACACCGCCGAGAACGCACTCCCTCACCAGAGAAGGATTGGCCACCCTGGTGCAGTATCTGGCCACTACCTCCCACATGCTTACGTCAAATAACTCATGGCCCTCAGTCCCCAGCAGCTGCGAAGCAACTGACCACGGCGGCGGTCAGATCTGCAACGCAGCAGAGGGTGCTAAGAATCTCTGGATCCGGACAGGCCGCCATTGGAACCTGAACTTGGCAACGTTTAACGCTAGAACCTTATCTAGTGAGGGAAGTCTAGCTGTACTATTTGAGGAGCTAGAGGGTGTTAAATGGGATATAATAGGGCTCAGTGAGGTTAGGAGGACAGATGAGGCCTATACGGTGCTACAGAATGGGCACGTCCTTTGCTACAGGGGCTTGGCAGACAGAAGAGAACTGGGAGTGGGGTTCCTAATTCACAGAAACATAGCTGGCAACATAGAGGAACACTACAGCATTAATGAAAGGGTGGTAGGTGTCGTAATTAAACTGAATAAAAGATACAAGATGAAGGTAGTACAGGCTTACGCGCCTACATCCAGCCATGATGACGCTTCAGTTGAAAGCTTCTATGAAGACGTGGAATCGGCAATGAGTAAGGTGAAAACACAGTATACTATAGTGATGGGCGACTTTAATGCAAAGGTAGGGAAGAAGCAGGCTGGAGACCAGGCAGTAGGAGATTATGGCATCGGTACAAGAAACGCCAGAGGTGAGCTACTAGTAGAATTCGCAGAACGCAATAATTTACGGATTTTGAATACCTTCTACCGAAAACGAAAAACCGCAAGTGGACATGGAGGAGCCCTAATGGCGAAAATAAGAACGAAATAGACTTTATAATGAGTGCACACCTGGAATCGTGCAGGATGTGGAAGTGATTGGCAAGGTACGATGCAGTGACCATAGAATGGTACGGTCTCGTATTCGCCTAGACTTGAGAAAGGAATGGCAGAAAATGTTATGCAAGAAGCCAATCATTGAGCTAGCACTGAGAGGTAAAGTACAGGAATTCAGAGTCTCGCTTCAGAACAGGTACTCGGCTCTTAGTGAGGAAACCAAACTTAGCATGTATACAATGAATGATAATCTGACGAGTATCATTACGGAGTGTGCAGTGAAAGTTGGAGGCACGGTAGTTAGACAGGACATTGGCAAACTTTCCCAGAAAACGAAGAATCTCATTAGGAAGCGTCAAATCATGAAAGTTTCAAGTACAACAGACAAAATAGAATTGGGAGAGCTTTCGAAGTTGAATAATAGGCGTAAGGTATCTGATGTAAGAAGGTATAACATGGAGAGAATTGAACACGCTCTGGAAAACGGAGGAAGCTTCAAAGCAGTGAAGAGGAAACTTGGGATAGGAAAAAATCGGATGTATGCGCTAAAAAACAAAGAAGGCAAAATAACTACCAATATGGATAGGATAGTTAAAATAGCAGCTGAGTTCTACAGAGATCTGTACAGTAGCCGGGACAGCCACAACTTTAATACTGTAAGTTGAGCAGAAGTTTGTCCTTTGCGGTTATTTCGGTGATCGCTTCATCAGTGAGTGATCGCATTCAGTTTTCTAGCTTTCCGAACGGCGTTATCAATTACATGTGGGGGGTATTTTTGTTTATCGAGCATACGTTTTAGCCTTTATGAGCTCGTGTCAAAATCAGCGTCTCTTGAGCAGATTCTTTTAAACCGGTGAGCCTAGCTGTATGTATTACTGTTTTTACAGTGGTGTGGGTGATCGCTTTGATAATGTAGGTATTGTCGATTCGTTGGTTTCCGATAGAGGGTTGTAAAAAGTTTGTCTTCTTGGACCATCGTGGTAACATGAATGAAGTATACAGTGGCTTTTGAGTAGGTGCGTGTGAAGCGTATAATTGGATGTACTGCCATCAGCACCTTTACCACGAACGCTTCACCGCGTGTCCTGCAGCAGCTTGATTGACGCTGACACCACGTACGTTTGGGTTCTGTTGCCAAGATTCTAACCATACATGCCGACATGCTATCCAAGACTACCGAGGTACTATTTCGGCAAAAGTGCCCAGCACTTCGCGGATGGGATCAATAAGCCTAGCCCTGACCACGCATCCATGTGTTCGTGTTAAAGGTGCTGACGGCTGTACAGCGTTGTAAGTGTCGATAAAGCTGAGAAGTTCACCCTCGCTGTGGGTCCAGATAAAAAGGATGTCGTCTATGCAGCTTCTGTATAGTAGCAGTTTCACGAAACTTTTTGCAAGAAATTCAGATTCTAGCTTTCCCATAAATATGTTGGCGTAATTGGGTGCCATTTTAATGCCCATAGTGGTCTCACTAATTTGTCGAAAATACTCTCGGCTAAATTCAAATGCATCAAGTCCAGGACCCACCTAGTGAAAGTTGCGATGGCAGAAAAATCTGGGGTGTTAAGTGGTCTGTGGTCTGTGTACGTGTTTTTTAATGCAGCAATGCTGTCATCGTGAGGAATATTTGTATACAATGATGACACATTAAGACTAAACAAGTACAAATTTTTTGGAACCCACAGACCTGCAATGTCTCGAAGAAAATGTGTGGTGTATTTTATGTACGACGCGAAAGTGTATGAAATGTGGCTTATTAATTTGTCCACGTTCACCTATATGGGTTCAGTTATTGGACCTATGCCTAATATGATTGGTCAACCTGGGTTACCAGGCTCATGAATTCTGGGCAGGATGTAGAAGCGACCTCGACGAGGGTGGCGGCAGAGGACACAGTGGTGGCACCTACCCGTCGCCTTGCGTTCTACACCGTATCACGTCTGAGACGAGCGCGCACGGCCGTCTGAGAGCCGCGCGTTTTGTTTTCCAAGGAAACTGCCAGAATGCACTCATGCCTCAGGTGTGACGTGCATTGATCCGCTTGTTCGCCTCCGCTGCACGCTCGAGGCACTTTGCAGCACCTTCGGAATACCATTTACCGATTTTCTTGCCCAGAACATCAAATAAATGTTTTGTTCACTCTCTCCACACGCAAGACTGTTGTCTTTTGACGACATTTGCAGATTAACATGCAGATACGGGGCCGTCTTTTGTCTTGCTTATTAACGTGAGCGCTCTTTCGTGCCCCTTGTCTTCTTTTTCTTCTCCTTGTTTTCAGCGAGTTTCCATGGGGACATCAATAGGAACAGTACCACGAAGGGAGGCTTGAACGGTACTATGCAAGAACGGCACCTCGGACAGTGACAGGCAGGGGCAACGCCAGCCACTCGTCAGGAACGTCGCTGGGGAACCGCAGCCTTCGACAGGTGGGGCGATGCCCAGCCTAGTAGCCTTCGGAATCGTCGGAGCCGGGATGGGCCCCGGACCTGCTGCGTCGGATCGAGACGTCGGGACGCGGCCTGCTGCTCGACCGCCTGAGCTTTTCTCTGCCACTTGCCAAGAGATCTCCGTCGCTCGAGATCTCCGCTCGATCCCCGCGCACACCATTGTCGTCCTTTCCCGATCGGCTCTCTCGGATATAGGGAATAGTCTCTTACCACACCGGCAATAAAGTCCACGTCGCGTTTTTTGCTATGACAGCGACTATTTCTCTACTGCTGGGTAGCTACCACGTTTTTGCGAGTGATCTTAAGGCAATGCTTGTCTCGAGCTGCAAACTCTTCTGGGAGCGAAGTACAGCACGGGGCAGGTGCAAAGAGAAAGGCCGTGTCGAAGATGGGGGAGGCAGACCGTTCATACACGAGGAAAAGAGGGTTGTAGCTGGTCGATCTTAGTATCACAGTAATGTAGGCGAAGGTGACAAACAGTAAAAATGTCCCAGTTTTGGTGGCCATGACTTAAGTACATAGATATCCTGTCAAAGAGGGTGTGTCGGACTGGCTCAGTATGGTCACTCGTCTGTGGGTGGTAGGTAGAGCTGATTTTGCGTGCTGTTAACGTGCCCGCAGGATTTTTTCGAAGACCTTGAAAATGAAGGCTTTGCCATGGTCACTCAAAAGATCGCGAGGAGCTTCGTGAAGCAAAGTGATAGAATGCAAGAGAAAGCCGGAAATATTTGCGCTGTTAGCAAGACGAATAGGCGCAGTATCGGCGTATCTTGTTAAGTGGTCGAGTGCAGGGACGATCCAATGCTGACTGGAAGATGTCAGGATAAATGACCATATAAGTCTATTCCAATAAACTTGAAATGAGTCGGTGGTCAGCGAAGATGGTGAAGAAAACCAGTTGGCGAGGATGTGGATCGCTTACGGAGCTGACATGACGTGCAACAGGCCAGGTATTTGACCGCTGTTTTATACAAACAACGTCACAAGCAGCGGGTCTTGATGCGGCCGTAGGACTTGTGGAAGCCCTAAAGGCCGGCAGCAATATCATTGCGAAATTATTCCGAAACTTCAAAATGAATGCAGCTGGGAAGGACTGGCAGCGCACTGTTACCTGTGGAATGGTAAATATAGTGATAGAGCACACTGTGATCGCGGCGAAAATGTCAAAGCCGGCGTCACAAGCGACTGTTGGACTGTTTACTGACACCAAGAAGATGTCACTGCACGCCAATAACTTATTTGGTGGAGCCACTTTGATAGCAAAGGCGTGGTATTGTCAGGGTCCGGTTCAATTCCATCTTTCGAAACGACGTGACAGAGAACATTGTTTCTTTTCCTTGGCAAATATACACTTTCTGTATTTATCTGAACGTCAGACTTGGAAAAATACTGAACTACCTCGTCTAATAGTAGACTATGTTGAGTTAAGTTTGATGAAAAAGTAACAGAGGCCGGTCTTTCATATTAGGCCGCGAATAATAGCATCAATATTGCACTCGAACATGGCGCGAGCGTTGTGCAAACCAATTGGTATTGCATCAAATTCATAAGTGGCTTCTGGCGTAGCAAACGCAGTTTTTTTCTTTTTCATTGCCGTTCATGAGAATTTGCTGATAGCCTGATCGTAGGTCAAGGCTCGATAAATGTTTTGCCTCTTGGAGCTGTAAACAATCATCTATTCGAGGCATAGGTTATACGTGCTGGCGTGTGATCTTATTTAATACTTGGTAGTCAATGCAGAACCAAACAGAGTCATCATTTTATCTTGCTAAAACGACTGGTGATCTCCAAGATTTCTAAGTGAGAGATATTATATTTCGTGGCAGTATGTCGTTCACTTCTTTTACGGCGAATGCTGTTATGAGATAAAAAGTCGGGTCACGCGTGGCGCTGTAGTTGTCCGCCGCCACCATCGCTGCCATCACCGCCGCCGCCACCAGGGTGCGTCACCACTATCGCGAAATAAGAAAAAAAACCTAGTGCGAAAGACACAGTGGGGCTCGCATTCGAGGCCACTGCGTGCAACCCCAGTATGCAAGCATTGAGCCATGCCGGTGCTTGACACTTGTTCGCAATCTTGCCTCAGGCAGGCTTGATGTCGGGAAATGAATCGCATTATTATGAATAATATATCGTTTTAGAATACCAAACGAACAACGAGGCCTCAAACAATGCAAATAGCGTAATGAGTAGGTCGTGAAATGCTCCAACCCATCACAAAAGGTTGTTTTTGATAACCTATTAACCGCGGCGCATACCCACTTCAGGCATATTTCTTTATCGTCGTCAGCCACTGCATGAAGAATTGGCACAAAATTATTTGCAAGTGTTTAGAGAATACAACGCCTCTCTGAAGAATGACAAAAACAGCATAGCAAATGCTTGTCTACTACGGAGTCTTTACTATCATTAAGTCCGTAGTAAGGGCCCAGCAAGTGTGTTTGCAGCACTTACCCAATAAAAGGGCTCGGAAAGGCCGCTTATATAGCTTTCACTGTGACTGTGCTTCACCTTCCGCACAGGCCGGGCGTTTTTTCATTGTCCTGAATGCGGAACACCTTATGAATGAGGCGTAACACACGGGAACCGTCAGTTTAAATGTAGTGTGCAACCACGGAAGTCGGGCAGAGTGTCGTGGCACTGCTTTAGTGGCAGCCATTGTGCTTGAGTAAACGGGCCACTAGCGCTTGCAACTGTGAAGGCGTTGCAACTGAAGCAATGACAGCCCCAAAAAAGGAATAACTTGAACTAGAAGCTGTTACTTGTAACGAAGACGGGCGCAATGCCGCGATAAATGTTAATGGAAAGGTGTCTATTATTGGCGCCATCCTTCCGTGGGCAACAACATGAATTGTGCAGGTGTGTTGCAAATGGGCAGAATAGCGCGGCCACAAGAAAACCAGGAGAGGTAAGAGATGACAACATTTTCAAGTGAATTGAAGCAAAAGGAAGGTGCACCAATGCATCACTATTGGCTATTTGGGTGGATGTGATAGCGATTACGTGTTCAGGACCAGGGAGCAGGACGCAGTCTTCCACAATGACCAAGCTGGAGATTAAGGTTCACAAGACCGGAACGAGTGCGTCCAATGTATCACTGATGTGAACAACGTTTTCTTCAAAGGCCATAACAGCGGACGCAGAATTTACGAAGTTCGAACTAAGGACAAGTTTATGAACGCATATTAGCAACACAATGATCTCAATATGGTGACGCATACTATCGATAAAATCGCGAGCCGTACACAGTTCATCTGGCTGAATCCGCATATATTTTTAACCATGCAACAGAAGTGCCACGTGAGGTGTTCTTACTTCATGAAGCCGCGAGCAGAAATCACTACACAAAACAGAACTGGCTGCACTAGTGACAAACGAGAGCTTGCATGGGAATACCTTCGTAAGTTAATGACAACCTATTGGCCCGGCGAACAGTAGCAATTTTCGATGGTCTACGGGATGAAGTTTTCTCTCCAATAACAGCAATGCGTAGTTTTCTGAAAGTGCATTGAAGGCGAAGTGGCAATGTGGAGCGGTGGTAGGACGATAGAGGGCGTCGTCTGGCGGGCTGGTTGTCCTTATGGTGACGCGGGCACGCTGGAGGAGACGGACATTAATGCTGCTTGAACGGGTAGGTGTCTGGATCCCAATGATTGGTTTTTCAGAACCGGTCTCATTCGAACTCTGCCTAGCCTACTCATTCATCCTGCTGGAGGCGACTGCCGTAATGTTAAATGTGGGCTCGGATGCTCGAGTAAAAGCAGGCCAAACAGGATCGTGAGGATGCGAGGGTGCATCAGGCATTCCACCGCAAACAACAGCTAAATAGCCACAAGCTACGTCAGTAGACCCATATGACCCGGTAGCAGGCGTAACTGCAACAATTTCTGCGTATCTGGGCATCATAACTTGAGTAACAGATGCTATCGGGGTCGTCATGAATGACACATCAGCGTATGTGAGCATCAGGCGGGCTGCTGGAGTGACCGGCGCTTTCGGTGTCGCCATTGCCTCCAACTCTGCCAATGCCTGCGAGCTATAGTACGCAAGCGAATGAATCATTAAACGTATCTCTTCACGGCAGAGTTATTCGCACACAGGGGCACTATGATGATGGATGTGCGTACTAGGGTCATAAGGGTATTTATTTATTTTTTTTTTATTTACATAGTTCCTGCAACGCCGTAGTGGCATTACTGCAGGGGGGTATACATAAGAAGTCATAGAAAACATTTCTGCGATAAGACGCCAAACATAGTGAAAAATTCAATTATAACAACATATAAAATAAAAAATATTTTAGTACAATATTGCACATGACAACAGGTACCAAAAGAGAAGTACCTATGTCACAATTTCACAACGATGAGAAAAAAGCGCTGTTGTCACTCAAGTTCACTATACCTTCGGGAAGTTCATTCCAGTCTCTAATTGTTTTTAAAAAGAAGGAGTTGGCAAAAGTAGTGGTTTTGTATGCGTATTCTTGTATTTTATGTGAGTGTTGGCATCTTGTGGAACGATATGTTGGTGCTAGTAGGTATTCAGACTTATTAATTCCTGTTAGGTTATAATATATGCTGTGCAGAAGTTTTAATCGAAGTTTCCGTCTTCTAGATTTTAGAGTTTCCCAGCCTAATATGGCCTTTATTTCTGACATACTAGCGAATGGGTCGTAGTTGTTGCTGACGAAACGGGCTGCCTGGTTTTGGACTTTTTCTATTGTTTTTGCAAGATACTTTTGAGCCGGGTCCCAGATAACACAAGCATATTCAAGTATAGACCTGACAAGAAGGAAGTAAAGAGTTTCTTTCACCTCTTTTGTTGCACAGTGAAAGTTTCTACGAATAAAAAACAACGTTCTACTAGCCTTTGAGATCATTTGGTCTATGTGTCTGTTCCAATGGAATGATTCTGTCAAGTAAATTCCTAAATATTTACACTCGGGCACTTTTTTGACTGCCTCGCCATTAATACTGTATGTGCACTGGATTTTTGAAATGTTCTTTGCAAAGCTGATGTGGTTGCACTTCGAGATATTTAAGCACATATTCCACGTGGAGCACCAATGTGTTACCGTGTTTAAGTCATCTTGCAATAATTCAGTGTCTGTGATTGAAGTAATGTGACGGTAGATGACGCAATCGTCTGCGAATAATTTTATGCAAGATTTTATGTTATAGGCTATATCATTTATATAAACCAAAAATAACAGCGGACCTAGAACGCTACCTTGTGGCACGCCTGAGGTCACGTTTACATATGAAGACGTTTTAGAATTTAAAACAACACACTGTTTACGACCACTTAAGTAATTCCGTAGCCAGGTTTGCAGCTTAGCATTAATATTCAGTGAAGCCAGTTTAATATCTAACAGATTATGTGGGACCGTATCAAATGCCTTGCGAAAATCGAGAAATAATGCATCAACAATGTTGTTACAGTCAAGCGCAGTCAGTACGTCATGCTGAAATTCAGTTAGTTGTGTGACGCATGAACGACCCTGCCGAAATCCATGCTGGGAGCGGGCAAAAAAATGAGTAGATTCGAGATATTTGAACAATGCGCTATAAATAACATGTTCTAATAATTTGCAAGAGGTTGAAATTAAGGATATGGGACGATAATTTTGTACATGTTTTTTGCTTCCTGCCTTGTGTACAGGAACCACATTGGCTGTTTTCCAATCCCTTGGAATAACGCCGGTGTCTAGAGACAACTTGTACATTATGCATAAATATTGTGCAATAATAACGTGACACTTTTTAAGTACATGAGATGATATACCGTCAGGCCCTGTAGCCTTAGAGGTGTCCAGAGTACGCAGCAGACTATCCAAACCAGCGTAATCGATTTCAATTTCCGCCATTTCATTACCAATATTTTTTGAAGGTAGCATTGGAGAGTGTTCAGTTCTTTTTGAAAACACTGACTGAAAATAGGCGTTAAATGCTTCAGCTTTCTCCAAGTCATCCGTTATAGTTTTTTCCTGGGTTAAAAGGTCAGGGATAGCTGTGTCGTCTTTTCTGTTGCTCTTGACATACTTCCAAAAGAATTTTGGATTACACTTCAAGTCTGTGTTTAGCTTGTCAAAGAAGACACGCTTTGCCTGTTTTAGTTTTAACTTAAGCTCTTTGTTTACACTTTTGAGCTTTGTTTTATTTAGTGCTGTTCTCTTTTTAAGAAACCTTTTATGGGCATTCGCTGCTTTTCTAACAAGTTTGCGTATCTCAGAGTTGAACCAGGGTTTGTGCCTCTTTCTGCATCTTAGACACCTCTGAGGTACGTACATATTCACCAGCTCTGTAACCTTGTCACGGAAAATTTGCCACAATTCATCCATGCCGCATGACTCCGATATGCATAAAAAAGTGGGATAATACAAGACCAGCTCTTCGGAAATGGCATTAAAGTCCCCTCTGTCGTACATGAAAACATTTCGAGGGGTTTGCTTACACGCAGGTATTCTAGAAACGTTTAACTCTGCAACAACGCAACTATGATCACTAATTCCTGGACATACGTTTGTGTGAACAATAACATTTTCGTCATTGCTTAGTAAAAGATCTAGTAAAGCGTTAAACCGAGTTGGTTCGTTCACATATTGTTGTAGCCCATAGACGCTCATTAGTTCTGAAAAGGCAGAACAATTTCGATTTTTGTGTGGGGCTACACAGTCGGAATCCCATTTCATATCGGGCAGATTGAAATCCCCTCCCAGTATTACGCAGTGAGATATTTGTGATAGTATGTCGGAAAGTTGAATCAAAGATTCATTGTTGTGGTCAGGTGGGCGGTAAAACGATCCAAAAACGATGTTGTTTCCCTGGGGAAATTGGACGCGGCACCATACTGATTCAGTTTCATTATCAAAAACAACTTCTTCGCTGGCAAGGCTACTTGAAATTAAAAGAAACACGCCACCACCATGCCTGTTTCTATCTTTACGGTACACTGTAAAACCTGGCGGAAATATTTCTACATCCAATACTGTGTCGTCAAGCCATGATTCGGTACCCATAACGATTTGCGCTTTCACCGTTTCAAGTAAGATTGTAAACTCATCAATTTTGTTTTTTAGGCTTCGACAATTGACCACCAACAATACTGGTGTAAAGCTTTTTGTGATGGTATATTTCCCATTTGTTCTTAAGCTAGAATGATCATGTCATTTCCGCCCCAATATCTGAGCATGCGCCCGAAGAGGAACTGGTTGGTGCATGTCAGTATCCCAGGCAAATGCTTGTCCATTGATTACCAGCTTATCGTAACTTAAATGTACACGATTTTTCTTGTCGAGCTGTTTTTCTTTACTGTACTTCCAAAGCTGCCGGCGTTTTTCTTGAACTGCCTTGCTGAAGTCTTCTGATACGCTGTATGACGTCCCCTTGAATCTGTATGCATTTCGCAGAACAGATTCTCTTGATTTCGATCCTGAAAAGCTAGCAATTATTGGACGAATTCTTTCTGTTTTGTAGGCCCCGAGACGATGAGCCCTTTCTATTGCTATATTTTCCAGCTTTAATACATCCGTACAGACAGACTTAACTAGATTTTCGGATTCTTCCCAAGTTTCCTTTGGATGACTATCTGGTATTCCAAAGAATACCAAGTTTGTTCTCCGGCTTCTGTTTTCTAAGTCGTCTAGTTTGTCAGCGAACTTCTTTTCTGTTTCCTCTAGTGTAGTAAGGCGCTTTTCAATTACATTAGTTTTAGTAATCACGTCGTCCAGCTTTTTCCGAAGCTCATCCTGAGTTTTAGCAATGCCCGACAGCTTTTCCAACACGGTTACCTGCCCTGACTGTAGCACCTTTAGCATTTCTTCGATTTTACTTATCTGTTCTCGCTCAGGCACAGACATAGGGCCAGGGTTTTGTTCTATGTCACCAGCCAAGAGTAGTAATGTCTGAGAGGCCACATCGTAACCCTCCAAGACAGACCAATTCAATGCGGCAGCCATACACTCGCGAGAAACAGCATAGCACGTCCAGATAAGCCATTTACCGTTAATGGGACACGACACTCTAAAAAGCATGTCATCACTGCTTCTAAAGCAATTACAACGGCATAAATAACTAACCTGATACATTGAACAGAGTGAGTGACGGCCGAGAAGAGCGCCGTGTCCCAGTGGGCATTGGTTCAGGGGCTCCCTTTTGTAGCCAGCAGTAGGCGGATCCGGAAGCGTACCACGATGCTTTGTCATCCAGCTCGTTTCGATGCGCAGATGGCACCGCTCCGAGGTGCTTGGTGAATCTAGTAGATCATGCGTAGTCGCTTGTGGAATGCCAAGAGCCGCTGGCCATGTGTCGATCGGTCGAAATGCCACGGGTGTAGCATACGTCGCCGCCGCTGCCATGAGCCCGATCAGCACCTGATACATTGAACAGAGTGAGTGACGGCCGAGAAGAGCGCCGTGTCCCAGTGGGCATTGGTTCAGGGGCTCCCTTTTGTAGCCAGCAGTAGGCGGATCCGGAAGCGTACCACGATGCTTTGTCATCCAGCTCGTTTCGATGCGCAGATGGCACCGCTCCGAGGTGCTTGGTGAATCTAGTAGATCATGCGTAGTCGCTTGTGGAATGCCAAGAGCCGCTGGCCATGTGTCGATCGGTCGAAATGCCACGGGTGTAGCATACGTCGCCGCCGCTGCCATGAGCCCGATCAGCACCTGATACATTGAACAGAGTGAGTGACGGCCGAGAAGAGCGCCGTGTCCCCTAATGGGGGTAGTGCCCATTTCCTCCCACTAATTATCCAGGAAGAGGGAAACTCTGCCCTACACATTTATTCAGGGTTGGCCACGCCAGCTTTTACGATCAGCCTAAGGCGCCTGATGGTGCATTGCAAGAATAGTTCACTTCAATCTTGACCTGAACGAAAACCAACGGCAAAATTCAATCCATTGCTCTAAGCACATCGTTCTCGTATTTTTATTCTTTTTTCATCCTTTGTCCAATATTATCTCTTTCAGGCTTCACTGGGTAAAGAAAGGAGGCTAAAATACCACGCTGCTCCCCCTCCCCTACTGGGAACACCTTGGCACTCCTATGGTAAAAATGGGTATATAGGGGAGGTGGCACATGATTAGGCGGCTGAAACAAATGTCTACGTGTATCCTTATACCTACGGACACTCATGTGAATGCATAAAAATCAACTGTGTTAGCTTACGCAAGAAACTCCGCATCACATTGCCGCGATTGGTAACTTATACATTTTCAACAATGTCTGATGTGTTATTTGGTGCATCACTTATTACTACTTGTGAACTTTTCTCCAGTTATTTAGGTTATTTTTATAGCTTAGAAGATAGCCCAACTATATGCACATTCTTGAGCAGGGTGCAGCTGCGACGACAGAGCGCGTATGGCATTCTATTGTCCTGAGAGCTATATTTATAAATGTGTCCATTGTTGCAACAATACACATCACACTTAGCCCACAAGTCATGCTTGAGTACTAGGTAATTTATCACTTTACAATACAGAACACAATCATAAAAAGGATATCGCTTTTTTTGAGAGCATCAATGATCTTATTGCCACAGCGACTTTCGACTGTTCATTCATAACAACATACACCGCCCCATAACTCCAACAAATCAGTTTCGGCAAATTTCTCAGCAATTCATCATGACTACGTAAAAATACGTCATATGAAGGAATCCCTTGAATGGAGGACTCTATGTACTTTCGTCCTACCTTATTGGTGTACTAGGTAGAAGCGTGGTATATAAACAATCATCATCTTATATATGCACGGTTTACAATTTTCCTACTTCACCACAATCATTTCGCAACCTCTATGACGAGAAGTGTAGCAGTATTAAATGTATAGAAGAAAGAAATAACCTCATTCTTATGGTTTTGATTGCATCCGCTGCGCTGCTATGACAAACACTGCTCGCTTCGATCTTTGTTTTTCAAATCTTAATATTTTGTTAACGTGATGGCTGGACCAAAACAGGCAAGGAAAATCCATCGAGATCCGTTCCTCGAGGGCAGGATATGTACTTGCGTATTTTCGCAGCTCTATCTTTTGTACAACCACGCAATCACGACAAGTGTTGTGGCTGCGGCCTTTCATTTTCTCTAATTGGAAACCTCCCAACGAAAGCTAAGAGGGCAGGTCTTGGCATCAATCCCACCACTCCTCCTGCTTCGTATTGAAAGCGCTAGCTGACTTTTGCCTATACGTATGTTTCTGCCTGTTTCTTCTATTCGTTGCTACTTACTTTTCCCTCGTATTGGTCTGTCTTTGACTCCTGCATATTTCAAGTGCCTCGCATTTGTCTCGACTTCATTACGACCTTCTTTCGTATTCTAGTCTTCATTTATTGTTTCCTGCGCGCGTAGATATTGCGGGTCTGTCGGCTGGTATCACCTTAGATTGTCTTTGCCGACGCATAGCAAATGACACTATTGGAAATTTGCAAAACATGCAGAAGTCGACGAAATGCAGTGAACATCAGTTCACATTACGAGAACTGTCTTTTTTGAAGTTTTTAATGAGTAGGCTCGTAAGTTTTGCGGATTGTTTTAATTTAAAATGTAGTGGGCAACTTACAAATCGGCAACTTCATAATCTGTCCATAAATATTGGCAGCTGAATTCACCTGTGTTATGCAAGCGCGGGCAGTGAGAAGATCATCCAAAACGTTTCATGAACTGCTTTACGGACTTCAAAAGGTTTGCAAGCGCCGAGACAGAGTCTTCTAAAAGAGCATTGCGAGCTCATGCGATGATTGCTTGCTGTGAAACATACCCCGGAACTGAAATCTTGCTGTAATACGCCTTAAGTATCAAGATAAGCTTGAAAAGTGCGCCACACAGTGCTCCTCCTGGTTGCGGTTGATGCAGAGGCAAGAATACTTTTGTTTCAGCTTGCCTTTTTGTAGGCTGTTAAAAGCACTGATTAGATTTTAGGCGCCATGGCGTTTCTCGATATCCGGTCACATCTTCGGCGCCTGAAGAGGCGTGCATATTTATAAGAAGAGCACCGGTGTGCATTAAAATGATAGTGTAGATGATGAGATTAAAGCGGCATGCCGATGGAATTTTGATCGCACTGAGATAATGCCGTTTTGAAATAGTAGTGATAGTCCTGCATCAGCTGCAGGGGAAGGGGGTTCATTTAAGCAGACAGTCGTCAATACCCTGAATCAAGCAATGAACAAGTAGTCTAAACAGAATCCGAAACAGAAAGGCGTTATGTCCTCCACTATGCATTTCGGAGGACTTCATGAAGTCCGTTCCGGATGACGTCACAAAATTTTCTACACACGACCATGGCCAGCCAGGGTGCAAACATTGCTCAAGTGCCTCTCCTTACGCGCGAAAAGCAAGTTGGCGGTGCCATCCGACGTGGAATTAAGCTGCTACAGCTCGTCCGTACTTATCAGTGACAAGATCAGCCATGATTGCATCTACTGTTTGAGCGCAGAAGCATCGCCATCTGATTTCGATCCGCTAGCGCTTGAAGCATGTGACATGCCCAAAATTGATCCCTTCGTTGCTTGCTATTGCGCATGTGCGACCCGAGGTCAACTATGTTTAACATGCTGTATACAGCTGAGATAACTGAACTGTACTCTTGTCGTCGTCACCGCGTGAAAAAACGTCTGTGCCACATTCTTCTGCTGGGCAAGGCGGGCTTTAAGAAAACGGTGGCCCATCACGTTTACAAGTCTGTTTCAGGAATTGGCTATCAGTTGTTAAAATTGGTTTCCTAAAAAGGTAAATGACTTACAGTTCAATAATTTGGCACCTATCATCACGTTGCCAATGAGATCATATGTTAATAGTTTTGTGGAAAGCAGTGAATATTGAGATATTACTGGAGTTCCTGTTTCTGCAGTGCTGTAAAGTAGCCCAATTATCTTCGGCTGCCGCCTTATTCCCACTCACTTTTGAGCTACATGGGAAAGGTTCCTGGAGCAACGAGCCCGGAGGAATAACCTGCCTCTATTTTGTACCACTTCTCCTTTGAGTGTGACTGAAATTCAGAGAACATTATTACAATTTCGGCAAAACCTTAGCAAACATTATGTAGTCATGAGAGATGCACCTCGCTAGCTTAGCCACTTAGGTGCAATTATCATTTTTGTTCCCGTAAGTCTCTCTTGAGAATGTCTCTTGAGTCCCTCTTTGAACGCTAAAGTCTTTCATTCCGCAGTCCACCGGATTTTCAGTAACGCACTTTTGTTCCAAAAATGACGTCTGAAAATAACACAATAAGGAGACAAATTTTCTTGTGACGACTGAAAATAGCGCTAAAAAACGAGGACACAAGAAGAGGACACACAGCACAGGCGCTAACTTCCAACATAATGTTTATTACCACCACACGCTCGCCTATATCACCAAAAAAAAAATATCACATGACATGAAAGATGCGCACAAAAAATTAATTTCTTAGAAAATACAATTCTTTATCACTAAGCGTAAGAGATTCCTGTTTTCGCCACAGAGGTACCACAGTCGCCTACATCGCTCTTGCATCCTGTCAAGCTCGATCCCTTGCTTTTTGCATTCGCCACAGGATAATGCCTCAGGAAGTCAAGCACCTTTTCGGCAACGTTGCCCCCTCAGTAGGTCATGGGCTTAGGGTGTGCAAAATCTTGAAGGCAGAATGGTATAGACAAGCACGTCTACATAAACAATACCTGTCCGCCCTTCTTTTTGATCGTCTCGAAGATACTGTGGCCATGCAGCAGCTTCGACAATTTCAGCGCCTCGCCGACCAAAGCACCGAATTCCTCTGGGCTCGACAATTGCCGGTAGCTACGCACAGGCATCGTCAAAAAAGTAACCGACCTAAAGCCGACAATTCACGTGCCTGAACAGATCACCGTGCCTCCCGACATCCTCCGGACTTTAAGCCTCGGGCCCAAGTTTGCGGTGGAACCTAAGACGTCTCCACCGGAACTTCTAGCCATGGTGCGACAAGTTTCGCGCCATGTGCCCGAACAAGAGCAACCACACTCCGTCTCGGAAGGCGTCGACACCGTTTCGCGCTACAGACCAGCTGGATCCAAAATTCCTCTCAGGAGAGTTGAGGCTTTTCTCAAGGAGCACTCTCTTACCGTCCTTCCCGCTGATAAGGAAGGAGGCTTCGCCATCCTGACTCTGGGACTGTTTGGTTCTAAGGCTCACACTGCTGTAAGCTCTGTTTTCTCCTCTCGCGAGGACGTCCGCATTGAAAAAGTTAAATCGGAAGCAAAAAAGCTATGCAAAGACCTTGACCTCCCTTGAGTTGTCGGTGGCATCACAAATAGTAAGCATGACTTTTTAAAAGTGTTTTTTAATGCAAAGACTCACAAGAGCAATATGCCTTTTAGGGTAATTGTTTCAGAATGTGATACTTGGCAGAAATCGATTGCTACTTTTTTGCAAGAACAGTTGAACCGGCTTGACGTTGATGATCCTTTCATTGTAAAAAATTCTGATCAAGTCATAGATTATGTGAAAACTTGTGTTGATGAGCATGTTTATGGTTTTTCAGTCAACGTGACTGATTTGTATTATTCTATTCCCCATGATCAGTTGCTTCCTGCGGCTGAAGAGTGCATAGATTTGTTTGGCTCTGTTAGATTTCAAACCGAGTGTGGTGTTCCTGTAAGTCGGTTTTTAGAACTTTTATCATTTTATCTCAAGACAACCTACATTTTATGGGATGACAAGCCTTTTATTCAAAATGACGGAATCTGTATCGGGTCTTGCATTGCGCCCATTTTAAGCGACATATTTTTAAGTAGAATTGACAGATCGATTTACCTACATCTTGATAATTTGAAGATAAAAAAGTGTTCCGGTATGTCGATGACTATCTTATTTTATTAACTAATGACACGATAGCGGACGAGGCATGTTTGGCAAAAATAATTTCACATTTTTCGGAGTGTTTTAAACCCTTGACTCTCACACACGAACTGCCTGAGAGCAATGCCATAAAATTCCTCGATGTCCTCTTCACCTTTCATCCTAACCGCATATGTTGGGCATACCAACCACGTACGAACAAACCGGTCCTTCCTTACCAATCAGCTCACTCTAAACTAGTGAAAAGAGGCATCATCAGTCATTGTTTTCGTCATGCTTTAAGCAAATCTTGTGAGCACGAAATCGCCAATAGTTTTCATAATCAGTCAGACCGTTTGTTGAAAGCAGGTTATCCTATGCACGTCCAAACTTCAGTTGCAGAAGGCTTGCTTCGTACGCTTCGCAACCCAGGATGTACAGCGAGTCGTGATGCCGAGAAACCGAAGCACCTAGTCGTCATACCGTACTTTCACAAGATATCGCACAACCTAAAGAAATTAGCTAAGCGCTCTGAAGTTAGGGTTGTTTTTTCGGCTCCCAAGAAGTTGGTCAGCCTTTGTGGCCTTCAGAACCGTGACGAAAAACCCAAAGGGTGTAGTAAGAAGCATCGAACTGTTTATGTCCCCTGCATCATATGCGTTGTTTATCGCATCCCGCTTTCTTGTGGTAAAGAGTACATTGGACAGACGGGCCGTTGCCTTAATGATCGATTAAGAGAACATTGTAATAATGTGAAAAACGGCCAGGGGAGTTGGTTGGCCATACATTGTAAATCCTGCGGCTGCGCGCCGATATTCAATGCATGCACAGTTATCAAGAAAATGTTCGATAAGCTTACTAGAGAGATTATTGAGGCTGAGGCTATCGCTTCACTGGGGTCTAAGTGCGTCAGCACTCCCTCTCTTACGCTTAGTGATAAAGAATTGTATTTTCTAAGAAATTAATTTTTTGTGCGCATCTTTCATGTCATGTGATATTTTTTTGTGATATAGGCGAGCGTGCGGTGGTAATAAACATTATGTTGGAAGTTAGCGCCTGTGCTGTGTGTCCTCTTCTTGTGTCCTCGTTTTTTAGCGCTATTTTCAGTCGTCACAATGCACCAACAAGCCCAAATTTCGACAGTGTTGAAAATGTTCTTGGCTTTACAAACGCCTTTTTTTCAACCACTGCCCTCTTACAATACTTTTGTTAAAATTTAATGCATCATAAGCGTGTAATCCACGATTAGTTCATTCAACGAATGCGTTCCCGATAAGGGAAGTGCATTTCTGTCAACGCCTCAACACACTGCCAGGCGGCAACCTTACTCAAAGAGTCCGGGTTGCTGTGCTGACAGCATCCTTTGATAGCAAAATAGTTTTGCAACGCTTATAGCAACACGCCTGTTTCACCTGGATGTAAGTCGGTGGTAGAAAACATTTTATAAGAGAAAATGTACCAGATATTTGCGACATATTGAATTCTTGAGGAGGCAAGACCCTATTATTTGATGCCAGTCGAGTTGGCCGATGCTCGAGCGTGGCTCATCAAGGAGCACTGAGCATCCAAGGTCGAGCAGCCCAGCCAGTACTCCTCTAAAGCTTCTCTAGTTGGGATGGGAAAAGGTGTGAAAAAGGAAGTATTTTGGTTGGGCATGAAGCGAAGACGTGGTAGGTGTTGGTCAGGACCTGGCAGGTCAAGCCGAAGCCACTGATTTTGAAGAAAAAAATGCTTGGCGACCGCCGGACTGACATAAGTGTTCGTCTGGGGGCGGTGTCGTATTCGCTCGTTCACTTTCTCCATATCACGTGCGGTGTACCGGTAGAGATGGCGCAAAACCCAGTAATAGGCAATAATTCCGCCGAAGCGTGTCAGGTTCGTAATACAGATTTTGACTCAGATTATGGAGGAGCTGCGGCCCGCTAGAGAGAAGCGCGGGCAGCGGCGTTCGCCGCCTAATTACTGGGCAGGCCCGTGTGGCTTGCGGGCCACACCATACAAATAGATTGAGGTTTCAAGTGCCAAGAGGCTGCCCAAAGTAGGTGAGCTGCCAGTGGGGCGATGGAACCCTGAAGGTATTGGGAACAGGCCGAGCACGAATCCGTCACTATGGTGCGTGAGGTGGGATGCGAGGCGCCCAAGGCAATGACAACCTACTCAGCTTGCGTCACAGTGTTGGCTCTAAAGGACCGCCCATCGACGTGTTTTACCTCTGTGATCACGGTGGCCGTGAATTGACTCGAAGGGGAGAGGCCCGCGACATCTACGTTGCAAACGCCAGGGCGATCGGAGTGTCGCGCCTGAAGAGCCGCTGCACGTGGTAGTCTACTGCCGGGATGTAGCTCGGGGTTCGACTTAAGGGGTAGTAGTTCCACTCAAAGTTTTTGCAGCCAAAGTTTCGGTACGAGTGCCGGAGTGTCTTGGTGAGCGATCTAATTAAGGCCGAGCCTGTATAGTAGACGTCGCCCTGAGGGCGTCTGCTACAGAAGAATAATATTACTGACACAATGAACTTCCCGGAGCTCTGTAAAGGAGTTACGCTCCCCCAGTGTCGCGAATCAATTGTAGAAAGTGGGAATGGGAAGGCCCAGTGACGTTTGCATACTGAACGAAGGAGAACGTCCATCTGGTGCTCGTAGAGACGACACAGGCAAAGGTGAGGTGAGGCGTACAGGACACGACTAGCCACAAACGCTTGAGCCAACCTCCTGGACTGGGTCTCGTGAAGGCCACGGTGGTTGGTAGATACCCGCCGTAGTATACGGTTCACCTTGGCGCGTTGGAAGCTTGCTATTGTGTCCTTGGAATTGAAAGAAGTTGTGAAGTGGAGCTCAAAAATTCAATTTTTTTCGACTGATAGAACGGGACCAGACTAAAGCAAAACCTGGTGTGCAGGTAAGTGGGATACCGAGAGAATAGCCAATTTATCTGAAGAGCACTCTAGGTCGCACGAAGCAGCGTAGGCGTGCATCAGTAGGGCAGGATTTCGTACTTTGTCGGCGCTATTCAATTTAAGCTGGGGAGCCCGTGTTAGTTCAAATTGTAATATCATCAGCATATATGGAACCCAAGCTCAAGTTAGCGGAGCGACGACAACGCCACGCGTGGTCCTGGCGGTGAACTCCGGAAAACTAGAGGAGAGACGCTGGAGAAGTCGCAGGCGAGTCAAAGTGTTTCGCCTAAAACGGAGCGCGTACGAAACGCGCGCAACGCGTTCTGCAGTCGGTGCGGGCGTCTTGCCGTCAACGTGGTGCACTAACACTCGCTGTGCGAAGTTGCTTTTCCGCGATGGAAGAAGCGGCCCAACGGAAGCGTCAGCGAGGTCCGAAGAATTGTGTTGTGGGCTGCCACGGCAATGCAGGATGCACTAAGAAACGCTCCCAACGTGTAAAGCTGTATCAGTCTCCTAGCGAGTCTCTGCCGATGTAGACAGCCCAGTTTGCGAAAGATGACACGATAGCCAAGCGTGACACGATAGCCAAGAAAAAAAAACAAGAAAAACAAGGCGAGCACTTCAATTTGACTCGCCATGGTTAAAATTCAGCTCGCTGCTTCGCGGTGATGTCAGTGGGTGATGCGCCCACTGCACGAAGAACATGACTCTAAAACCTCTCGTACATGTTATTGCCATGACCGTATCTTTTTAGTTGTTCTTAAATGCAAAGCATTTCTTAGCGAACTTCGGTGCCTTCACGCGTATCTATCTATCTATCTATCTATCTGTCTATCTATCTATCTATCTATCTATCTATCTCTCTATCTAGCCGCTTACGACTTTTAGGTCTCTTGGCCGTTTCAATAATGGTTTCGATACCAAACTTGGTGTGGCATAACATGACTGTACGAAGAACATATTTCACTAGTCATAGCTTGAAAATCGTGATATTTAGGTCATGAATGTCATGATTTACATTTAATGGTCCTGCAGCTCTCACGGTGGTTTCGTTCACAAGGCGTGTTCAAAAACTGGTATGGCATGATTGCATGAAGAACACAAGCGACAGACCGTAACAACAAAATCAAGACATGCTGTCACGTAACAACATGACTACATGCCCCGCCCATGATGCTCTGGTGGCCGTTTCGCTAGCTTCACTTATACCAACTTTCGTATTACGGAACGCCAATGGCTTACGAAGGTATGTGACTGGTGCAAACATGATAAACATGAGATACGTGTCATGTGAGAACATGACTGCATGCAACATACAAGGTGCCAATTCATTTCTACGTGACGTGGTGCGCGTGCTCGCTGACGTTTATTTGGTCGTCTCACGCCGGCGTTGCCATGCCAGGTGCTGGTCCTGCCATATACTCACAGGCGCACGCGACGCTACTTTTCTATGACGCATGCACGTTTCAGCACGTCCGCTGTTCTTTAGTCACAAAAAGAGGGCTACGGAGTGTTGTCTGGGTAATGCATCGGCGCGAAATGCCGAAATCCAGCATGTCGCATAGTCGCATGTGAGAACATGACTACATGCCACAGTCAAGGCGCCCATACATTTTGACGTGACGCGGTGCGCGTGCACGCCGGCATTCATTTCGTCGCGTCAAGCCGGCGTTGCCACGCCAGGCGCTGGTCCTTTCATATTGCCACGTTCCATCTCTCTAGTTTTTCTTATCGTCCCAAAACACCACACGATTCTCAGCGCAAACCTGCGCCTGCAGTTCTCGAGAAGGTTCCGGACTGTAGTAGATCGTTTAGATAAGATCACGCCCACTGTGCGAACGGTACAGATTGTTCTGGAACATACGCCACCGCCAGCGATAACGCTAGAACATTCGACGGCAAGAGTATATATGCCGACGCGCTTCGCCGCTTGTCAGTTGTTGATCGAAGGCCGACGCTCCGTTCGCCGCTATCAGTACGAGACTGCTATCTGTGCGAGACTGCTGCTGTAATTGGACTTTCCGTTTACCGGGCACAGGTTCGCCCAAATAAGCAGTTAAATCCCAACACGAAGTCTCCTGTATTTGGCCACGTCACGACCCCGTGACATTTGGTGGAGGTGCTGCTCCGTTCATGTACCGGACGCCCCCGTCAAGCCGTGAACCCAGCCCACGTCGCGGAGGAGACACCGACGCCAACCAGGAACAGCGAACAAGCCGCCGTCAGCAAGGGCTACCACCGGAGTACGGGCTTCTACAAGACAAGGCGCGGAAGACCAAGGCCATGACCGCGACTGCAGCGACAATGACAACCGCAGCGTCCCAGCCCACGATGGTCATGCATCAACCCAGGGAACCACCAATTTTCCATGGGTCATCGTTCGAAGACCCGGAGTCCTGGCTAGAAACATAGGACCCGTGGCCGCCCTCAACCACTGGGACCATGACGAAAACCTGCGTCGTGTGTTCTTCTATTCGGAAGACACCGCAAGGACCTGGCTCGAAAATCGAGAGTCCACGCTCCGAACGTGGGATGTTTTCTGCGGCGCATTCCTGCAAACGTTCGCGAGCGTCACTCGCAAAGAGAGGGCCGCTGCTTTATTAGAGACCCGGGTTCAGCTACCAAATGAAAATGTTGCCATTTTCACAAAAGAAATGACCCGACTATTCCGTCACGCTGACCCAGACATGCCTGAGGAGAAAAAAGTTCGTTTCCTCATGCGAGGGGTCATACAGGAGCTCTTCGCGGGACTGATGAGAAACCCACCGAAAACCATCCAAGAATTTGTAGCCGAAGCGTCCACTATCGAAAAGACCCTGGACATGCGCACCAGACAGTATAATCGTCGCCTGACTGCAGACTGCGCTGCTGCTCAAGCCAGTAACTCCGGAGACCTGCGTGAAACGATCCGAGCGATCGTGCGGGAAGATCTGCGCAAGCTGTTGCCTTCGGCACAGCCTCAAGTGGATGCAATCGCCGACATTGTGCGAGAAGAAGTTCGGCAATCGCTTCAATTTACCCACGCACCGCTGTCCGAGCCGGAAGCTATGAGCTACGTCGCTGGACTGCGCCACAACGCTCCTCCCCGTCCACGCCAAAATGCCGCCCCATCGCACTTCCATCGACAGACGCCACCAACGCCACCACCCCCACCGACGTCATACCGTTCGCCAGATGCCCAGCGCAGTGCACCGAGGAAGACTGACGTCGGGCGCACCCCTGACCATCGCCCGCTCTGCTACCACTGCGGCGAGGCAGGACACACATACCGCCGTTGCCAGTACCGACAGATGGGACTGCGTGGCTTCGTCGTCAATGCACCGCGTCCACAGCCAGGAGAACGACCACGTGACATCGCCGACTGCCTGACAGGAACTCGGTGGACACCACGAAGCCCTTCGCGTTCGCCGTCACCCAGCCGCCGCACGTCACCGCACCACCGGCAGTACTCTGGCCCAACGCGGGGCCGGTCTCCTAGCCCGTATCCGGGAAACTAAGGGCAGCAACCGGTGGAAGTGCGGTTGCTGTGCGGCGAACTACCGAAGATCCTCCGACGACGACGACGCCGCGACAGAGCTTTCCGAACAAAACGCCAAAGAGGCAAAGCCCTGACGGTGAAAGCTCACTTACCGAAGGTGGCCTGACGACGCAACATGGAAGCAGCGGAACAAGCCGACGCAGCCGTGAACCGACGCCACGCCCTAACTGTAATGCGAGACGGCGAACTAGCGACCTCGACGTTCTTATCGACGGCCACAGTGTGACCGCTCTCGTCGATACTGGAGCCGACTATTCTGTCTTCAGTGGGTCGTTCGCCGCGAAGTTAAAGAAAGTTAGGACATCTTGGAAAGGCCCTGAAATCCGCACAGCCGGAGGTCCTCTCGTAACGCCTGCAGGAATCTGCACAGCGAGAGTCACCATTAACGGCCGTAATTATCCTACAGACTTCGTAGTCCTACAGCGTTGCTCGAGAGATGTCATTCTTGGCATGGACTTCTTATGCCTCCATGGTGCTGTCATCAACCTAAAAACAAAGTCGATAACGTTATCCACAGAAGAAGCACTACCGCCGCGCACGCCGTCAGGAAACCATGCCTTGAATGTGCTGGAAGAACAAGTCACCAATCCGCCTCGCTCAAGCGCCATTATTTCAGTCGGCGCTCCTAAATCACCTGACTTGGAAGGCGTCGTTGAAGGCAGTCAGCATCTGTTGGTCACCCAAAATATTTGCGTCGCAAGAGGAATTGCAGAGCTGCGGGGAGGCAAAGCAACGGTTATGCTCACGAATTTCAGCAATGAGTACAAACATGTGAACAAAGGAACAACGGTCGCATACATCGAAGAAATTGTCGAAGCCACCAGTGCTTTCGCCCTCACCGATTCTGCGGAACCTGCTCAGAGGAACCAAGCCCCTCCCATAGCTTTCTACGTCAATCCCAGATTTCCGAACGAAAAGCAAGAACAGCTCAAGGCCCTGCTCCTGCAATACGAAGATTGCTTTTCGTCGTCATCGCAAATTCGGCAGACCCCAATCACGAAACATCGCATCATAACCGAAAAAAATGCCAGACCACTCCGTCAGAGTCCGTACAGGGTTTCGACGCGAGAACTTGAGCCCATGAAGAGACAAGTTGATGAAATGCTGTGGGATGACATTATCCAGCCGTCCAAGAGTCCATGGGCATCCCCCGAGGTGTTAGTGAAGAAAAAGGATGGGACCCTACGTTTCTGCGTCGATTATCGCCACCTGAACAAAATCACAAGAAAGGACGTGTATCCTCTCCCACGAATAGACGACGCACTTGATCGGCTCCATAACGCCAAGTACTTTTCGTCAATGGACCTCAAGACTGGCTATTGGCAAATCGAAGTCGACGAAAGAGACCGAGAGAAGACGGCGTTTATAACACCGGACGGCCTCTTCGAGTTTAGGGTGATGCCCTTCGGCCTTTGCTCAGCGCCTGCATCTTTTCAACGCGTTATGGATACAGTACTTGCAGGATTGAAGTGGCAGACTTGCCTTGTGTACTTGGACGACGTCGTCGTGTTTTCCTCGAGCTTCGACGAGCATCTTCGGCGCCTTGAAGCTGTACTTCAAGCCATCAAGACTTCCGGACTCACACTGAAGCCAGAAGTGCAGATTTGCGTATGAGGAGCTCTTGTTTCTGGGGCACGTTATCAGAAAGTCTGGAGTTCGTCCGGATCCACGGAAAACAGCCGCCATCGCCGACTTCATGCCGCCCACTGACAAAAAAGCCGTGCGCCGATTTCTGGGCCTGTGCGCCTATTATAGGCGGTTCGTAAAAAACTTCGCCCGCATCGCCGATCCTCTCACTAACCTTACCAAGGCCGACGTGGAGTTCAACTGGGAAACGCCACAGGAACACGCTTTCCAGGAGCTTAAACATCGCCTCCAGACGCCACCGTTACTTGCCCATTTCGACGAATTTACCGAGACAGAAATACATACTGACGCAAACAGCGTAGGTCTTGGCGCCGTTCTTGTGCAGAGGGCTGACGGACTTGAAAGGGTTATTAGTTACGCCAGCCGATCGCTATCCAAAGCAGAAGCAAATTATTCCACAACAGAAAAGGAGTGCCTCGCCATCATCTGGGCTACGTCGAAATTTTGCCCCTACCTCTACGGCAGGCCCTTCAAAGTTGGGAGCGACCACCACGCATTGTGTTGGCTAGCCACGTTGAAGGACCCTTCAGGTCGCCTCGCACGATGGAGCCTGAGACTTCAAGAATACGATATTACTGTCATTTACAGGTCCGGCAAAAAACACTCCGACGCCGACTGTCTCTCTCGTGCGCCTGTCGACTAATCGCTACCCGACGACCCGGATGACGACTACTTCTTAGGAACGATAACTACCGACGACTTCGCTGAACGACAGCGGGCCGAACCGGAACTTAAGGCCCTAATAGAATACCTCGAAGGCAGGACCGCCGAAGTCCCGAAGGTATTCAAGCGCGCACTTGCGTCGTTCTTTCTATGACACGGTCTTCTACAAAAGAAAAACTTTTCACCGCTTCGAGCTAAGTACCTCCTTGTGGTGCCTTCAGCTCTGCGAGCAGAACTCCTGCAGGCCCTGCACGACGATCCCACGGCAGGGCACCTCGATGTTTCTCGCACGCTCGCGAGGATACAAGAAAGGTACTACTGGCCACGTCTTACCACCGACGTCACTCGTTATGTGAGAACATGCCGGGACTGTCAGCAACGCAAGACACCGCCGACAAGGCCAGCGGGACTTCTGCAGCCAATTGATCCACCTCGCCGACCTTTCCAGCAGATTGGTATGGACCTACTGGGGCCGTTCCCGACGTCGGCTTTCGGAAACAAGTGGATCGTGGTAGCTACCGACTACCTCACCCGCTACGCCGAGACAAAAACCCTGCCAAAAGGCACTGCATCCGAGGTAGCTAAGTTCTTCGTCGAAAATATCGTCCTACGTCACGGCGCCCCGGAGGTCCTTATCACCGACAGAGGAACGGCATTCACTGCCGACTTAACTCAAGCGATCTTGGCATACAGCCAAACAAACCACCGCCGGACGACAGCGTACCACCCACAGACCAACGGCCTCACCGAGCGGCTTAACAAGACGATCGCCGACATGCTGTCAATGTACGTCGATGTCGAACACAAGACGTGGGACGCCATTCTTCCATATGTGACCTTCGCATACAACACGGCGGTGCAGGAGACGACTCAGATATCTCCATACAAATTGGTCTACGGAAGCAACCCGGCAACGACGCTCGATGCCATGTTACCCAACGTCACCGACGAAGAAAAGCTCGATGTGAGCGAGTACCTTCAACGCGCCGAAGAAGCCCGAGAACTTGCGCGTCTCCGTATCAAGAATCAACAGACGACCGACAGCCACCGTTACAACCTTCGACGACGCTTCGTGGAATACCAGCCCGATGAACGTGTTTGGGTGTGGACGCCGATACGCCGACGTGGACTAAGTGAAAAGCTTCTGCGACGGTACTTCGGACCGTACAGGGTGGTTCGACGTCTCGGCCCACTTGATTACGAGGTTGTCCCCGACGGCATGACGAACTCTCAACGACGCCGATCGCGACCTGAAGTCGTCCATGTCGCGCGCCTCAAGCCGTTTCATGCGCGTTAACAAACTGAACCAGTGTTTTTTGTATTATTGTTGTATCGTAATTTATTCAGTGTACTTTCTTGCATTATTATTCTACTTTCATCTTTAGTTAATGCATCGAGACGATGCCTTTTTTCAGAGGGGGGCCATGCCACGTTCCATCTCTCAAGTTTTTGTTATCGTCCCAAAACACCACACGATTCCCAGCGCAAACCGCGCCTGCAGGTTTCGAGAAGGTTCCGGACTGTAGTAGATCATTTTGATAAGATCACGCCCACTGTGCGAACGGTACAGATTGTTCTGAAACCTACGCCACCGCCAGCGATAACGCTAGAACATTCGACGGCAAGAGTATAAATGCCGACGCGCTTCGCCGCTTGTCAGTTGTTGATCGAAGGCCGACGCTCCGTTCGCCGGTATCAGTCCGAGACTGCTGTCTGTGCGAGACTGCTGCTGTAATTGGACTTTCCGTTTACCGGGCACAGGTTCGCCCAAATAAACAGTTAAATCCCAACACGAAGTCTCCTGTCTTCCGCCACGTCACGACCCCGTGACAATATACTCGCAGGCGCACGCTGCACTGCGTTGGTTTGATGCATGCGCGTTTCAGCGCGTCCAGCGTCCTTTCGTCACAAAAAGAGACGCAGTGTTGTCTGCCTAACCTATCGGCGCAAAATGCAGCATGTCGTCTTTCGCACCGGTAGCCATCGGGCCGCGCCGACGGACGCTGGTCGCGCCTGACGTCAGACGATAGAGTGCTCATGTTTTGCTAACGTTGAATCGCTGTGCCCAGCGTCGGTGTGCATCAACGCTACATAGGAGTATATTGGGCCCTTCATGATGCGCTCGCGGCCGTTTTGCTAGCTCTACATATACCAAATTTTGTGGTAAGTCACGTCAATGAATGGCAAAATATATGACTGGTGCAGACATGATAATACTGACACGCGTGTCATATAAGAACAAAACAACATACCACGCTCATAGCCTGCTCGCGGCTGTTTCGCTAGCTCCACATATACTAAATTTGGTATCACGTTACGTGAATAGATGACGAAGGTAAACGACATTCTAAACATGATAATATGACACGGAAGTCATGTACGACACCATTTACCTCCACCTCATAGTGTTGTGCTGATTTTAAAGTGACATATCAACATTTCTCATTCGTGCTTCGCATATCATCGAGTCCCACCGTACGGGGGATGTGCCATTTTTTTTACTCTTTAGCATGCCAAAACCGTTTGCACATGATTGTACATGGCTGGTACTGCTAGATACCACATCACAACAAGAATTCTATTGTTTCCACAAAAGTCAACACAGCACATCCATAAAGTACGCGGTTTAATGCCCGCATAATAAAACTTAGCTAGGACATGCGTCTTACACGGTGTTATTATGGATGACCTGAGAAATGCATTTCGCAGTGCCTTGGGCATCCTCGTTTTCCGTCGTCTGCTCCATTTCATGAACTAGACTAACAATCTTCACTCCTTTTTTTAGATTCGCTTCTCGGAATTGTTTCTCCAGCTCGGAGATCTTTATGAAGCCGCACTGCAGGCGGTACATTGTGAAGTGACTCAAACGCAACGCGCGCTCTCTTCACGAGCACGTAAGCGAGTGGCACTGCATTGGAGGGAAGGGAAAACGCGCGGTATACAACCCTGGTTTCTACTTTTCTATCAAAGACGGCGCTGTCTGTCCAGAGCCGCAGCACCACCATGCGTTGCTTTGGCTTCCTATAGTGCTTGGTGTACTCGCTCGACCTCGCGCAGAAAGGTGGGGATGTTATTCATGGCCAGGGTAAAGAGAAGAGGTGTAGGACTGAACCTTGGGGTGTACCCCATAAGCTTAATAGGTGCAGGCCATGTTCAATAGAATCGAGGCGAATGAAAGCGGTGCCATGAGATAGAAAGGCTCGAATGTAATGAAAGTCTTGTGACCACAGTTTGGGGTAGAAAGGCTATAATATTACTACTGTGTGTGAGCGTTGCTTTATGAGCGCTGCTCGATCAGCCCTCGACATCTCACTCAACTTACGCTTCAGGCGAGAGCGTTGCACCCCTCTCGCTCTGACTCAATGGTGCCATCCCGTCTCCTCCGCCTAAAGAGACCGCGCCAATCGCTTCGGTGACGGGCCGCTCGAGTGACTGCTCAAATGACTCACACGGAGAATTTCCCCTCTGAGGTTCTGTCTACTCGCCGCCAAGGTCACACTGATTAGCAGCATTTGCAGGTGGTGTTTCACCACATTGAACAAAATCAAGTTCCTTCGAAAGCTTCCGCGCTTTCGATCGTGTGAGGGCCATGCACGCTAAGTAGAGAAGAACGATTTACCCCGCTCTCGGAGAAGCTGCTCAGAAGTTATTTAAAAAAAACAAGGAAAACGATCGGGAAGTGTGGAAGACACAGCCGCTTCGGTGCGAAGCTTACCAAATGGGCCTTCAATGACAAGCGTAGCGATTGGTAACCAAGCACGCTGCTCCTCGGCGACTTGCCTGATCCACGCGCATTCTCCTGTAAAGTCGTTTGAGGACACCTACGAAGGATGGACAACGTCCATGGTTGCCGCTGAGTTTCGAAGTGCCTGACACGTTTTCCCCGTCACACTAATTTCTTGGAGATACGGCTCTAACAACCGCATGTTCTTTTCCGATTCTCGGATTGTTGAGAAACGAAACTTTTGCTTACAGTTTATCGCAATGTGCCCTTCCTTTTTGCAGTTGTAGCAGATTAGCGGCTTCCGTGATTCAAACGCCAGCGTGGTATCAATGCATTGTTTAGGAACCTGATTCAATTTCTCCGCTTCCGTTTGCCCTTCCCCTACAGTGTCTTTAGTACGAGACGGGTCCTTCCTAAAATTATGGTGCGGAGTGGGTTTCTATTGATCAGGGTTTGTTGAAAAGCACTCTTTTCTTTCACCCTTTTCAACGGCTAACTCTGCTGCCTTGTTTAGCTGTACTTCGCGAAGCTTGTCCTGCAGCCAAAGCTTCACATCCTCATCAATGCAGTGGTAGAATTACTCCAAGGCAATGCATTCTACTACTTTATCGCGATTGTCATAAACACCTTTGCCCTTAAGCCATTCAATTAAACCGGCTTTAATACGAAACGCGAAGTCAACAAGTGACTCATTATCCTTTTTAGCATACCGGAACCTTTGCCTGAAAGCCTCGGGTGACAGCTTGTAATGTCTCAAGAGCACGTCCTTAACCTCTTTATAGTTCTCGAACGCTTCCTCGACAAGCACGTTATCACGTTGGACACGTCGCCAGGAAGAAGAGCTAACAGGTTCTGCGCCAGAAGAGACCGCTCCAAAGCATTTCGCTCACGGACGTGTTCAAACTTGACGAGATACTTCGCCATGTCCTCACCTACTACAAACGGTGGCAGTTGGTCCGGAATTCTATAACCGCTGACCTTAACAGTCGCAGGAGCTACGCTAGGGGCCTACCAATACTGTAGGAATGCTAATTCTATTCGTTTAAACTCGAGGCGCTCCTGTCTCTCAGCCTCCTCACGTTCGCGACGTTCGCACCTTTCAGCTTCTTCACGTTCGCGAACTTCTCACATTTCAGCTTCTTTGCGTTCACGGACTTCTTGCCTTTGAGCCTTCTCGCGGCTTGCCTTGATATCCACCCAGGCCTCATCGACTTCCTTATCCGAGACTCCTTCATTCTTCTTGACCTCAAGGATCGCTTGTTTTCGTTTCGCACGGCCGAAAGTAAGGCCGAGTTCCTCACAAATTTCGATGAGTTCCTTCACTTTAAGGTTCTCCATCGTTCACACTAGCTCTTTGCTGTTTGCCCCTGTTAAGAATCGACTAGCCGTACCCACTATAAGTCTTCTAGCAAGACGCGCAAGCACTTGTTTACACTGCCATGTTTACACCCTCCGCATTACTAACTTTGGTTTCAAAGCGCTCTGACTTGGCTTGAAACAATCAAAGCTCACTCACCAATGCTTCATACAGACCTTCTCTAAATTACTATAACCTGTGCCAGAGTAGTCTGGTGAATTGAGGGGAAAACATCAGGGACTCACCGCATCGATGTCGCAGACGCCGGCCGATCCCGCAGCTGGCATCCACTGGTACGAAGGCGCGACGCCAACACGCTCCCGAAGGCGCCACTGCTCCGAACTCCGCCGCCAAGGTCACGAGCCGTTTGGTAGCGTGTGTTACTCAGCTCGCGACTGCTTCTGCGCAGAGCTGATAGACGAGTGGACGATACGAAAGTGAGTTAAGGCAAGGTTTATGTACAGCATAGAAATAGAGGCGTTAGAAATTCGGCCCTGGGGCCGACAGTTTAGGGACTCGAAGAGCCGAGATGTCTTCTCTCGCACGCATACGTCGGCTTCTCTCTTACGCATACGTCATCTTATGGCGACGCGCCGCTTCACTTTTTTTATAGGTACCGGGAGGACCTTTTGCGTCACCGACGTCCAACCAGAAGCACCGCTGGCCGTGATGTCAGAATCCTGCATAGGCGACCCGCCACTGGGCTGCGTCTTCATCATCGAATCCGGAGCCGCTGCGCGGGGTTGCACCCAAGGGCGAGTATTGTTGCCCCGCATTGCGTAAGACTCGCCAGATTTGAAGGCGCCGATTGCTTTATCGGGCTCGTGGGCCCAGGGAGCCTGCTGTGCATTGCGTAAGACAGACCGGAGCCGTCGGTTGATGAAGTCGTTGAGTTGATCGCGTCAGGCGGGCTTGATCGCTGGCCTTGACACAGATTGTTTTTGCGAAGTTATTGACGCTCGGTGTGTACTCTCAGGCGTAAATGTGATGCTTGCTTTTCTGGAGGAATCGCTACTCATCGGGTCGACCAGCACCTAGTACAAGAACTGGCTCCTGGCACTGTTCCATGGACAACTTGTGTTACATATTTTTTTCTTTCTTTCTCGTCTTCGAAATACGCCTTCTGTTTCTTTCTCTGTTGTCTCTTCCTGCCATCATTACTTTTCTCAACTCACTTCAGTTCAAACTGGGCGTGGCCCAGTCAGTCTTGACTTCCGTAATTTTCTTAGTACAACCCTGGGTGTTTCAGGGCCCGCTGAGCCCTAGGACATGCAGGCGTTACCATCAGCCCAGAATTCTTGTTTTAAATGCGAAGCATTTCTTAGCAAACTTCGCCGACTTGGATCTATCTATCTATCTATCTATCTATCTATCTATCTATCTATCTATCTATCCGCCTTCGACCTTTAGCTCTGCTCGCCGTTTCGATCCCGGTATCGATACGAAAATTGGTATGGCATAACATGACGGTATGAAGAGCATAAGTGACTAGTCATACCATAAAAAGAATGACAAGAATTTCATGAATGTCATGATTTACATATCATACCTTTGCTGCTCTTGTGGTGTTTTCTTCACATGGCTTATTGCGAAACTGGTATGTTATGACTTGACTGCATGGTGAACATGAAGGAAGACCCGAACGTGGCAATCATGACATGCATGCAATGAGTTTTGCGGCTACACCTCACGCTCATGGTGCGCTCGCGGTCATTTGGTTAACTTCAAATATACCAAATTTATTTTACGGGACAATAATGAATGATGAAGGTAAATGACACGTCTAAACAAAATAACCGTGATATGCTTGTAATTTAAGACATACCTACATGCTACGCTCAAAGTGCGCTCACAGCCATTTCACTAGCTGCATATACACTTAATTTGGCATTACTTGATGCGAATAGACGACGAAAGTAAATGACAAGTACAATGATGATAAACATTATATGCGTGCCGCGTGAAACATGGCGGCATGCTACGCTCATAGCGCGCTCGCAGCCGTTTCGCTAACTTCCTTTATTCGAAATTTGGTATCACGCGACGTAAATAGACGACAAAAGTAAATGACATGTCCAAACATCATAATCATGATATGGAAGTCATGTACGGTATAATTTACGGCCATCTCGTAACGTTGTGCTAATTTTAAAGCGACATATCAACCTTCCTCGTTCGTGCTTCGCATATTATCAACTTTCAGTGTACGTGGTATCTGCCACTTTTTGTTCTGATTGTCTTTGCTCCAAATTCAAGCTTTAATTAATATTTAACAACTGCTTTTCAATAATTTTGATTGCTTTCATACCTGGTGTTCGTCAGCAGGGACAGGTTTTCCCACAATTTTATGCTTTGTTTTTCTTTTTTAGGCCAGTGCGATTGTAGCTCACTGGGGGCAGTGCTTTCAACACCTCCAAAACGCCGCAAGTAGGTGACGTTCACCGAAGTTTGGCGTACAGTCAGTAATGCTCTTCTGGCTGTCACACAGCTTTGTTTGGTTCGCTCACACTATTAACTACTACAGCTACTGCCGGCATTCATGACCACAACAGCACGTTTTATCATTAACGAAATGTTATACGGGGACGTTAGTTCTCGGTATGAAGATGTATCACAAAGCATAATTGTGGATACATTTGCGAAAAACGGTGCTTCAGCTGTTGAAGACCAACAGGCATTGTATAAGGTCTCAGTAAGCAATAGACCGCTTTTCAAAGGAGGCGTTTTATTTTCGTGTTATACCGATTCTCATGATGGAGTGATCAAGCATGTTTTTTCTAGCCATTCTCCTGAACTAAAGTTTTCTTCTTCTTTCTGAGCGCGAAGTACAAAAACCGAACCTGCAATTGTTTGAAGCCAGTTAGTGCGGCATGGGTCGCAGTGATTTCTGTCTGAGCTTCATAATTATTTACGGTAACTAGAAGTTTGCGTAGCTATGTTACCGCCTAATTGATACATCTATTTGATGTTCTTTTTTGTTTGTTATATTTGACCTTTGAAATCATTTCGTCCTTCTCATTTTTATTTATATTACGTTTTGTCCCTCTGTGTTTTTTAGATGGCATAGCCATTACATTTTAATTAAAAGGACCAATGTTACCAATGCCCCTTGTAGGTATGGGTGAGCATTCTTACGCGAAAACAAACAAAGCATCTCATTCGAAGTGTTGCATCGAGTTTTTAGGGTTCAAACGCCCGCAATTTTGTAGGCCTTGTATGCAGAATTCTCCCTTGCGCTATAAGTTGTCGTAAGTGAAATTTGAAGCGAATTGTAGCATTCTTAAGCGAGTTAACCTATGACAAAATTCTTCTGTGAATGCAATGGTTTCTTAATCGAGCCCGAGAACTTCTTTTGAACTCCGTTAGAAATATTCTCTATGTCTGACGCAAATATATACGATGGTTCTATAATGACACCAGGGGTGTTCGATCCTTCGTCAAGTACTAAACACATGGAAAAAACCTGTAGCTCACTTTGTTTACTTTAACTAATCAATAAACAAAATAGAGTAGATTTTTCTCACATAGGCGCGCCTGTGGTTTCCTTAAAGGGGAGGGCAGGGCAAAAGTTCATCATAACCACCTTTCCACTAATAAAATGTTCAGAACCGACCTTGCGCCTCCTTTTCTCAGGGGATTAGAGAGTGGTGGCCGCCGCCGGTCTAGCATCTGTGAACACTTATGGTTTCATTTATAAATAAGGCTGGCCCTTTCGGTAGTATCGCTTGTAGCTTCAATAGCAATAAAAAAATTCTCTCTGCTGCCCGCGCCATTGTCTGCCATAGTAGGCTTCGCTCACTGCAAATAAATATGCCCAGGCTGGACGTAGAAGTCTCGAAGGTTGGGATAGGCAGTGCGAACGCTGTGAAATGAGCTTGTTGTGCAAACAGGATGGCACACCGGGATAATGAACTGAGCCGGTAAATAAACAAGGAGCGCGACAAGGGCCAAGGCACCATGACACAGCTGGGCATTTGTGCGCTTCTCGTTCTTCATACACAGGACTGATTGCACACACATACACACACGAAAACATATACAGCGAACGTGTGCAAATGTGGTGCCGCACAATTGAATAAATACGGTGTTTCGTAATGGACACGGTCTTCCGCGCCGAGATAATGCGGACACGCTGCAAAGAAAGCTTTAGCGCGTTGTTTCAGGCTTGGATGTCCGCGGACCAGATGGGTTTGATGAAGGAATTTTGTTGGCCCCCGAACCTATCCCCGTAAAAAGGGTGCACACTACGTGTCGTCACAGAGCACCTACTGACCTTTGTATCCTTTTCTGCGTAGTAGTTGTGTATTGTAGAGGGCAATCTTGTAATTTCTCTTCTCTCTGAGGTGGTTGCAATGCTTTTGTTGCAGTTTTCTATAACTACTCCGCATGAGCAATCTTTTTTGTTGCTTGCATTTGTAGAAAATCACATAGCTAAAATTGTATAATAAAGTTGCATTGTTCCCGAATTATTGACATGCAGTTCATAACAATTGGGCGTGGAATTTTGTTATGACCACTTTTGCCAGTGATAAACTCGAAGAACCTATTTATCTGAGTAAGTATGTAAGCTGGTGTAACACGGCGCCAGCGACAACGACGCTCAGGATTGTTGCTTCCTGCACAAGAAACGTACACTTTAAATCGGTGGTCTCTCACTTTATTTATTCATCTCAGAATGTTATTTATCTTGCCGCCCGGTTCATGGCCCATCCCCGTTGGTGAGTGAGCGCCATTGATATGGGGTCATCATCATCACCATCATACGACTCACCCCCCCCCCCTACCACTGCCTTTACTTTACAACAAAGAACGCCTCATTACTTAGAGTTGCCAAAAGGGGTTCCCGAGCCATCCATGGCTAAGAACTACTGCTGTATAGATTTTCTTTGCCATAAGCTTTGTATGTGCATGATTGCTAGCTCATTTGTTCTCGAATGAATAACGTAGGCTTTTTAACTTGAGAATTAGACCTTCTTGAGGAACATGCAAAACGTGAGATGTATTTTATACCACTAAAGTATTTTGTTGTGGGTCCACCAAAAGCTCACTGGCTTATTTCTGGCGTGGAAGTGGCATTAAAATAACGTAACCAAACAAGAAAGACAACAAAATTCCCGCATATCCACGAAGTGAATGCTGCTGTAGGCGCTTTCTCCGGAGGCTAATTCCAGTGAACCGTGAACCCTCTCCAAAGATACTCAATTATCATCGTATTAGGACGTGACACGATAGATGTTGCGGTGTAATTGTATATACACGTTATACACAAAATGTATAACGTGTATAACAGCCACAACACACGCCTTGGGACCAGCTCACAGGCATGATACCACCCGCTGTCTTCTACAGCAATTTCTCTACGCATCTGTGGTCTTGTGGCCATTTGACGGTGGGCTGTGAAAGTTATATGCACAGCGCGCTACTCGTCGTCGCCCCATTGTCGGCAACTAAGATGCTGCAACGCACGACGCCTGAAGCGGCGTCGACCAAAATGTTCGCATCACTTCCACAACCAGCATTTTGAACGCGCGTCTCTTCCTTTCTCGCTGCCGATAGCGACGTGCAGTGATCGTGGACTTCACCCGCTGCGTGGAGCCAGCATGGAGCCTCACCCACTGCGCTCAGGTGGCTCAGGTGAGCGAGCGTCACCGGAGTGGTGGCGCACCACCTGGTGAGCGCTCTTGAAACAAGGACCACAGCTGCGCCTCTAGCGACAGCAATGGGCACTACCGTACACACCAGCGCAACGACGAGAGACAGCCCCATATCAAAAGGAGCAAGCATTTAAAACATCAATAAACAGCTTTCCGGGCTTGCTATGTAAGTGGAAAATCTGCTCGAAGGGAACAATGATGGGCCGCGAAGCAGCAGCTGTTCGCACGGCGTTGACCCGGTTGAAACGGGAGTGGACCCGGGTGGTGGAAGAATGGTTTGAAGCGAAATTCAGTGTAGTGTTTACTTGAGTAAAGATTTGTTTGAAAGGCAGACCAGGGAGGCTAGTTGAGTTTTGTGCAAGTTTCATCGCAAATAAACGAGCCGAATTAGTGTTTGCACTCGACTTGTGGTGGAGCGCTCCGGGTGGTTGAGAGGGTGAACGAGAAAGAAGTGTGTTGCTAGCGGGTGGAGAGAGAGAGGTAATGAAAGAGGGACGAATAACAAGCCGTTAGTTTGTGCCTCCCCTCGTGGGGGCACGGCTCACCACCTTAAAGAATGGGAGGAAGAGAAAGTACAGATGATAGCAAAAAGAGAGGGAAAAAATAAAGTGAAAGGCACGGCAATAGAATGTCTTGTAAGTACGGTCAGTAGAACGAAGTTAAAGGTTCGTATATAAGGCAGCGAGGTCCGCAGACGAACAGAACTCGACTAAGGCTTTGACGACTTGCGTCTTTGAGTGCGCGAGAAAATGGATGTCTTCTACCATTGCCGCAGGCAGACCAAACAGACGATAACGGCTCACCAGCATGCATAGCTCTGCGGCCAGATCAGGTCAGCAGTAAAAACTTGGCAGAACCCACGTACTGTGGGAATCGATGATAGGCGAAGCACGAATGGGCAACGTTGATATGTCACTTTAAAATTCGACAAAGTTACGCGGCGGACGTAAATAATGCCGTACATGATTTTCTTTCCTTTTTATTGTGCTTGGAGGTGTCAGTGTCAGTTTCTTATGTCCTCTATTCACGTCACGTGATATAAAGTTTGGTACTTGTAGATCTAAAGAAATGGCCACAAGCGTGCAAATGATGCTATAGCATTTACTCATGCTTTACATAACACACATCCCATGATTATCACGTTTGGACGTGTCATTTACCTTCGTCTTCTATCATTTCACGTAATACAAAACTTGGTATATGTTGAGCTAGTTTAACGGTCGCGATCACGCTATGAGCGTCACGTAGGCTTGTTTTGTAAGACACGCATGTCATGATTATTATGCTGTGGCATTATTTATCTTCGCCTTCCATTCACGTCCCGTATTACCTAATATGTTATATGTGAAGCTAGCGAAACGGCAGCATGCGCATCATAAGTGTGGCATTTAGCCATGTTGTTACATCACATGCCTCTCACGATTTCTACTTTGGAGTGTATCACTTGTCTTCGTTATGCAGTAATGTCTTACTATACCAGTTTTGCAACATGCCATGTAAACGAAACCACCGCAACAGCAACACGACCACGAAATGCAAATCATGGCATTCATGACCTACTTGTCATGATTATCATGTTATGACTAGTCGCTTATGCTCATCATACAGTCATGCTACGAGTTCTGGTATCGAATATATTATTGAAAAGGCCAGGAGAACTAAACGTCGTAGGCGGCTAGTTAGATAGATGGATAGATAGATAGATAGATAGATAGATAGATAGATAGATAGATAGATAGATAGATAGATAGATAGATAGATAGATAGATAGATGCGCTCAAAGTTCGCTAAGAAATGCTTCGCATTTATTACTATGCTAAAGCGTTTCGTCATTGCCACGCATTCGGCACGCAGACGATGAAGAGTCGCCCCCGTAATACATGCGTGCCACAGGCCAGACTCGGCTGGTTCGCAGGCGAACCAACAACCGCCACTCGCATCTGTCAAGGCGGGTGTCTTGAAGGGATAGTGGAGGTTTGCCGCTTGCCACCCACGTGTCAGAGTGGGCCGTCGGTAGGAGCATCCGCAGTCATTGCCGCCAGTAATACTGATGGGCTACCACTTAGTGACTGGCGTGTCACAGTGGTGTGTCGCCTTAGTGGCGGCGCCCACTTCCTCGAGGCCAGCTATTCCCACGTGCGAGAGAAGCCAGAGGAGGGACAGGTGCACACAGCTATTTTTGACTGCGGTCAGTTTGTAGTGCAGCAGCGCTACAGTGATGCCTGCTTGGTTTGGTTGGAGCAGCGCTTGTAGGGCTGGTCAGGAGTCGCAAACAATCGCCACGGGCTGCTGGATTAACGTGGCAGCGAGGTGGTCAGCGGGCAGAGGAGCCGGCGGCTGCGGGCGCTACGACGAGTGTGCTGCGGATGAGGGAGAGGGTGATGTCAGCACGCACTTGTGAGAAAGCGTGGAAGAGGAGCCCTACATCAAGGCCTAGCTGCAAAATTAACTACTTGGCACCTCTCCAAAACATGCGAGCAGGGGAACGTGTTACGGTGCGTGTTAGGCGGGGTGGTGCCGCCGTCTATGAGCGTTGTAAAAGAATGTGGCTTGACACCTACTACCATCTATAGAGAAAGATTCGGCGATGATGCAGATAACGCATGACGTTTGAGATTGCAGACTGGCAGGCAGTATAGGAGGGTTTGGGTAAAGCGTATCGATAGAAGTGATAAACAGTTATCGCGCAAGCATCTTGGAGTCATCCACAATGTAATTGTGTTCTTTGCTTTCGCTTCGTGGTAGCACCTGATATTTTCGGCGATCTCTTTTGAGGCACACACTTAAGGGGCCCATTGCTGTACCCGTTCGCAATATCAAACGCAGGTGAAGCAGTTATTTCAACGCCACCTTGCTGAAAAAGTTGCAGAGGGGTCACTGCACGCGCAGTGCTCAACAATAAAACGTGCGGCACAATTTACATTTGATACAGTTATCAACCCATAGGTTGCAACCTATGGGTTATCAAATGCAATTAAACCAGCAAGTCTATGGGATCAGCCTTTGAGTGACGTCGTTCCCACATGTGTTTGCTAAGCAATCTAGCAATGCCCGTTTTTTGGCCAGAATAAGAAATTTCGCGCTATCACGACATTTATTTCGTAGAAGCCGAAAGGCCAAATTGGCAATCATAAATATAAATCAACAGTAATGAAAATATTTACACTAAACCAATCTATACTACCTGATCCAGCATGAGAAAACAAAACAGCGGGCATTGGTGCAAATGAACGAGTCGTTAGACAGACATTGATTGTCAGATCTATTGCGTCCTATTTAGATTTCGGCTCTGCTGCCCTTCTTTACTACTTAAGCACCGCCATCTCAGTGTAGTGTCGAAGCATTTTCACACCTTAAATCCTGAATTTAGAAAAACGAACATAAGTCTTCTGTAATAAACTTCTAATAGGCAGGCCTAGACCTCTTGAACAAAATACGTTCAAGGTGTTTTCACTTGGTTCTGGCAACATCTACTGCTTAGTGTTATATGCTTGGTACAACCTTTGTCTGAGCAAGAAATATAAAAACAACGTCGTTCAATGTCGTTTCCATAAAGTAAGTGCATTTTTATGTGAAGCCAACTATACGAGGACCGCATCAAAGTGGGCTGACTTAGATTAAAAGACTCCATTGGAAACTTTTGTAGATCTAGTAAAATACACAAAAGCAGGTACTCTGATTCAAATTGTAAAAAAAACAGTTCCAAAGATGACTTCTGTTTTGTTATGTTAACTGCAAATATGTTGCCTCGTTTGCTGGCCTGAACATTTCTTCATTTTATTTATATGGTATTGAAGCGGTTCGACTTCATCTACTCAATCTAAAAAAACATGCATACCGTGCTATATTTTTCTATCAGCATCACTATGTTGTCGTTAGGCCCTCACAAGCTACAGTGTTCATTTCACATAAGCTTTAGCACTCTTTGTTTTATATACTTGCCATATGTTTTTACTTTCTTTAATGACCAAGTAACAAAGGGCGAATAGATTTGTGCAGGTCACAAAGTCTGGTTGCTAGATCCTTCCGAAGAACCTACTATCTGCAATTACTATTTCTGGCCTGTTTGTTTTATAATTATTATCACATTGCACTGCCAGTTTATCGCATAGCAGTTTACTAATCTCGAAAAGGAGATTGATGGGGTATGTGAGCACATCTGTAAACAAATCAGCAACAATTGTCTTATGAAAAGCCAAAATATCATCACTACCTGTGCTAGGCAACTTTATTTTGTTTATTGTACTTTTTACCTCGTCAGGCGTAGTATGAACAAAAAACGAATGGCCACAGTGATCGCTTCTTTATGCAAATTCAATGGATGAGACAGCTATAGGAGAAAAGAAACAGTCACTAAATGCGTTAGAAATGATTAGTGGCTTTCATATCAATGAACTTTTAAGGCTAATGTTACCAATTGGTGGGTTAATGGTTTTATTAAGAAAATATTTGATCAAGCACATTACTTTTTATGTCTGAGCCAGTACAATTGATTTCGGTTTGATCATAGCGTTTTTTTTACTATATTCAATACTGCATGCAATATATGACACTATAGCTTGTAATGATCAGCTAGGCGCTTATAAAATAGTTGCCGTTTTGTTTTATTATATAAATTGACATTTTTAGGTAATAGTTTGGTTGACCGTGGATTCTTGGGAAAAGAATAAGGTTTTTGCCATTGAACACAAGTTGACGATGAAGACAGTCTGTTGGATGTCATGGAAATAATTGTGGTATATGCTGATTCAGCATTTTTCATTGAGGTGACACGAGACCAGTAGGAATAATTACTATTTTTGCATATTTTTCTGCAGTCAAACCAATTCACAACGAAGTGCGCATTATTTATGGAGGACTACTTCTGAAGCGAAAGGTCACTCAGAAATAATTTGGCTGTAATATTATTTTATATAATGAATGAGGAAGGATGAAAAAGAAAATTCGAAAGAGCGTGAATAATGGGTGTTCCTAAACCATCATTAGTGCAACGAGAGGGAAGAAAATTTTAGGATTCAAATCCGTAACCCTGGTAACAACTGAGAAACTGAGCTTATATGAAAAAGAAGCATCAAATAAATAACGTTGATGTCGCACATGATGACCACGGACATTCTTTTCTTTTAAAAAGTGTAAAGAATAATGTCAAATCCTTCAATAAAAGCAGTAACAGATGCATGCGGTGAACAATAAATAGTACTAAACACAACATTATCAGTTCCTATCAAAGAGCTGTCTACCTCTCTCCACACAGGCTCACAATCACTAATACTTAAGTAAAGATCAAGCCTACGCTTGTATTAAACTTCAAAGAGAATGAACATGCACGACCCTTCGTGTTTCTTTCTACCCTTATTGTTACTTTCTTTTTCTTTCTTTCTCTCTGGGTGTTGGTATCTCTGTCTCCGTTTCTCCTTTTTCTCTCTGTGTCTTTTCATTTTCCTCTATCGTCTCGTCATTTCGCTCATAGCAGCGAAATCACGTGGTTGCAATAAACGCTTGTTCTGCTGGCGTCCCTTGAAAACCGCGAGCCTATACGACACTCGCCTTCGGACCATGAGTACCCGGTTTGAAATACCGCCTCACGAACAACATTACATATTTCTTACATTTATTTTTCTGCTTCTTTCGCTTCATCGTGTTGCTATCGGCGACGCATGGTGACTACAATCACTCGATAAAGTTTCGCGAACACCACCGGTTTTACGTAACAGCCCCGCTTTTACAAATACACCGTCTTTTAAAGCTTTCTAGGACACTTAATGGTTTCAAGCAGAAAACGCACGCAAACAAAAACAAAAGGAAACACAGCGGAAATCTTCACTGGTCTAGATAGAAAGAACATTGTTTGCGCTCAGTCCTTCCTTTACCGGAAGGCAGCATCGTACCTACCGCTGAGCCCGAGCTGTCGTTGTCAAGCGCCACTACATTGTGTAACAAGGCAAAACGAAATGAATAAACATATAGAGGAGTGGTAACGAAAGAAGAGAATAGCAAAGAACTACGTTTGGCCTTCACAAATAGCATTTTCTTCCTTCGCGTAGAAAGTCGCACAAGACCTAAATCACGGGCACTTCTCCCAAGATGAGCTTCTGGTAAACGAAGACTTCTGTGAAAGCGTCATTTCCTGCCAAGACTTGCAAAACTTTCTTAATCTGTTTGTTTCATGAATCTCATGTTTATCCTTCAGGTTTTCTTTAATACTCTCCGTATTTCGTGTGCCCGAATATTGTCGTGACGGATGTACTGTAAAACAAGCGCGGATATACTGTAAAACCAAAATGAGAAAATAAGATTTTGTCAGTGTTCAACAAAGCAGCGTTTTCTGAAAATTTTAATAATTGGGGCCTTTTCGGTGTTTTGTATACCTTGCGTCATTCATCTTCTGTTCTTTTGTGTGTGTGTGTCTGGCTCATGGTTCTTTAGAAATTGGTAGTATAGCTCGCCAGTTGCCATGTACAAGAAATTGTATTCACTTAATGCAACATGGCGATAATGTTTCATTAGCGAATTTTTGTCTGATATGAAACCTAACTTGTCAATTGTTGTTGCGCTTACAGAAACAAGCATTCCCAGATAAAGTATGCTATTTGAAGGTGAGAACAGCTTATGTCAAATAGATGCTGTGTTTTACGTTTCCGAAATCCCGGAAAAATTCATTAGAAAGGGCCATCAGAACGTCCAAAACTATTGAATTAGAAGTACTGTGACTTTGCACTCTCTAGTTCTTCAATATACAAATCTGACAGACGGCGTATTGTATCATAGAAACTATACATCAAGCTAAAAATTTTCAACCTTTTAATTGCATACTAATTGATAAAAACAATCAGTGGTAACATAATAATTTCACACCCTAACGGATCATAAAGCCTGACGTCTGCTTTGATGTAAACGACAACTTGCTACGCGCCCTAAGAAATCAGGCAGCTCGCCGTCATTGAAGAATATACAAGCTACATTCACAACCTAACTGTAAAAGCCACTGCCATTCCGGATGTGCTTTCCTGGGCTGCTATTCACGAATCGCAACGCAACCCAACAAGCATAGATACCATAGTCGGGGCTGTCACTCAAAGGAAAGGCAAGGAGCACTCTAGGTCAAACACTTTGGTGGGCAATAGTTGGTTTTCATCCATGAGCGCTCTGTCCGTATCAGATTTCTTCTACGCCCTTGCCTGTTCACGGTTGCCTTAATTCACGGAGGAGCTCCAGCTCCTACAAAAGCAAGGCATATCTCTCATCTTGGCTGAAGTCTTGTCGCCAGTCTGTGATGTGCTCCTTGTTTGTGTTACGTCGACATGAAGTCCTCGCCCTTACGTGCTTCTCACATTCCGTCGAGCAGTCTTTGATGCCCTGCATTCTTCGGCTAACCCTGACATTTACGTCATATAGAAACTTATCACTACTTGTCATGTGTGCCCGAGCATTAGCATAGACATGATTTTCAATAAGGTTAACACAAAGGCAAAGTGGTCACTGATAATTACACCGCATGGTGAAGTAGCGTATTTTTTTACAGGGACAGCGGGGACAAGAAGAACACGACACTGCCTACTCTCGTAACTAACTTATTTCAGAATGATTTACTTCATACAAGTTGCCACGGGCATTGCTTATTTCCACTTTTGTTTCATTGGTTTTACGCCCACACAGCCAGTCAGAAATGCTCAGCGCACGCTGCTCCTCATTGCGCACACGGGAAGGTTCGCAATTACTGCCAATCATTCGGTTAAGATTGCACGCAAGACGCGAGCACTTGAAATTTTTCCAGAGCTTTCGCAGCGACCAGTGCTAAGGCATGAATATTCAACGGCTCATGTATGAATGCCAACCCTCTTTAACGCTTACCTGTTGATGGACGGCCGACGCTCTGTTAGCCGCTGTCTGTGCCAGTGTGTATCGTTGCAATCTGACTTCTTTGTGAGGGCACAAGTTTGGTCTAATAAACAGTTCAATTTCAGACAAGTCGTCTTTCCTTTCGTCAACGTAACAACACCATGACAATATGGTCGGCGGGGGGGGGGGAGAGTGGGCGTGTGTAATTATATATGAAGTGTCATTTTGAAATAGGTTCAGTTGTAAGGTGTATCGAGTGTCATGTCCTTCGTTGCCTCTGTAAAAAGTGCGTTCCTCCACCCTACGGCATATAGATTATCCTTGACGTTCATCGTTGATAACAAGCGTGTCTCAGGTGCCAACTGTTTACAGTGCTTCGCTACACTGTTCGCTACTTTGGTATGTTCTCTTCCCCAAACACTCGCTTTAGCCATCTACACGTCTACATAGATGGTCATGCGGGAACTATTGTTAGCTGCTAACCTGCATCGAGAAGTTCACAAGAAGGCTCCGAGCAATACCCCTTCAAAGCATAACTGCTTAGTGGACAGCTTGAGCTCTCGTCTCTCTGTGCATTAGCCGCTATAGTGTCCCTTCCACCTTTACGACTGACTGTAGACGCCGGTTCCTTGAAACATTGTTAGGCGATTTATCTCGCCTCCTCAGCGTCAACCACATAAAAACTTCCACGTGCCTTTAAATTTCCAAGGGAAATATTGAATGCTTTCTTTTCCAACTGAACGCGTCATTTATGGCTTCCCTTCTCCTTCATCGTGGACCGAACACCATCCTTTTGTTATGCATGGCATCCACAGGTTTCTTCGTAGCGACTCGCCCATAGCACCACTGAACTAATATTTAGCTCCACTGTTCGAGTTTTTAGTGACTTTTTCAGTGACTCACCAGCTGTACGTGCAGACGTTTCCGACTTCGTGTAGCGTCTATGCATCTGTTCATACCGTAGGTCCACCCTGACAAGGACGAACATCCCGTTGTTTGTATGTCGGTCCCGGCCTACAACACTGCATGCACGTGCGACACGATGCCATGTGAAGTCCCTTACAATTCCCGTAGGATGCTCCGTTTAAGGTTATCAACCGTATACCTAAACACTTGCTCCTGCTCATCAACGGCTGGGCAGATACGGTTTTGTCGACCGTCTCAAACTTGCATACTTCGACACCGACACCTAAATATCGTGTCAGATTGCCGTCGCTCCAAACTCCATGGTCGCCGCGTGCTTTTCACGGCTCAACAGCCTGCTTCTAGCCACATGTGATACACTCACGACTTCCTCGCTAGACGTGAAGCCCTGCAGCGTGATAGCGCGTCAAAATAAATTGGAGCAGAAGACGACGATGACAGATCTAGCACGGGATGGTAGGTCCTGTTCATGTTCGCGTCTGCATAATTGGCTTCACATAAAATATATAATTTGTGGTCTCAAAGCATTCATTTTGGTCTCCTTGCTTACACAGTTGAATAAATAGAGTAATTGTTAGAGATAGTACAGTTGAAGTGTTTCAGCTATATCTGAAAGTGCCTACAATGATCGTAGAAGCACTCGTACTTATCTCAACATCGTTGGTCCAAAAGATGAGCATAGACACCATAATCTCACTCCAGCTTTGATTCGTGGTGGACGTTTGTTTTGTCAAGTTAAAGAGATCACACTCGGTATATCAATACTCGGAACTGGCTGGTAACGTCAGCATTTATGGCAGGTGGCCTTAGCAGTGTGCTAGCTACAAGGTTATGTGCTCCATGTCGTTCGATCTCAGCCATAAGGTCACCTAAACTTTATCTTTATTATGCGCTCGTTCACACCATTCATCATTTCTTTAGCTTGATTTATATCAATAAAACAACCAAGTTCTTGGCCGTGGTCAGTCTGACAATTCCAGAGTATGTCAGACTGGCTAGGCAAACGTCAAGTTAATCACCCCGTCTTGTTAAACGCATCACGACTTACCTTGAAGTGCATCAATAAACACAGAACTGCAAGTAGGTTGAGGCTGTACCCATGCGTAGGCTGACACTTTCGAGAGTGTTAGAAACGTGCGGTCGTCATCAGATTTGTTTGGTAGTTAATCACCATATAAATGAAAATGCAAAACCTATAAATTCACCAAAATATAAGGTAAAACTAGCCAGAACGCTGCCAGTGCCTCAATCTTGAATTAACGTGACCAGACTGGGTCAGAAAGTAGCCACCAATGGCAAACTTGGTTGGTGACTTCAGTAAAGAAAGAAGCGTACTGAAACATTGTGCGCTTCAGATTTTCAACTGCAATGCTAAGTTAGTAGCCAGCAGTAACCATCTATTACGCAAAAGGTCATCTCAAGTGCGCAACGTCAAGGAAACACATCACGGGCTAGCTGGATAAGCGCAGTCATTAGTTGGCACTGTATATTCTCAAACACCTGTATTCGGTTCAAGCACATACATAGACCAACAGACAGACAGACACAGAATTTTCTTGAGGCCCTGAAGAACGCTACCTCAAAGAGGTAGATTAGCGGTCCACTCTCACGTCGGAATCGGTAGGCCAAGCCTCACCGCCACATCGTGAGCTCTCTGGACAGCCCAGAGTGGATGTACAAGTTCTGAGCTCCTGAGCGCAGAGCTCTATTCTCATTCGGTCACGTGCTGAGAATTGCCCAATGAGGGGCATTGCCAGAGCATGTGGTCTAACGTAGTTACGGTGCCACAATCGGGGCATGTTGGATCAATGCTTTCAATAAACTGGCTGTGGAAACGAAACACTGGTGTGCGATCTGGTTTAAAGCATGCAGAGGGTAGATACCTTGGCCCTAAAACGTTTCATAGGAGGAAGAGGTAGACCCTTCTGTCCAGCTGATAATGCTTGATCACTTCGTTGAAAGTCAGGAGAACATTCCTAAATATCATTACGTTGGACACTGAAGGTCCCGCAGACTGCCTAGCAAGGTGCGTAAGTTGGTGTGCTCAGGCGTGGGCAGTCTCAGTTAGGTTTGCAATGGAGGCCAGTTGTGATCCCAGGTGAATTGGCAACCAAGTTATGGCGTGTTAAGAAATATCCCTATGACGTAAGATGCGAACTACATCAGCCGATAGCAATCCAGATGCAAAGTCTTGCGCCACCGCTCATAAGTCTGTATAGTTGTCTTGCCGGGAGTCGTCAAGGAGAGCGAAAGCAATGGCTACCTCTTAAGCTTTAGCGGGAGCGGTGTTCCTGATAGACGCAGAGGGAACAACACAACTTGCGTGGCCAACTGTAACGACCGAGAAGTTGGCTGTTCAACCGTTCTGCGCCACGTCTACGAAGCATGCAGACTCCGGGTTTCCACGAACACTCTTGAGCAGTGCTTCAGCCCTGACCTTCCGCCTGGTCGCGTTGTACGACGGGTGAACGTTGCGGGGCAATGTAGCGACCATAATGTTGACCCTTTGCTTCTTAATGAGAGACTGACTATGTTCCTCTTCTACCACCCTATACACTAGGATTGCCAGGATGCTACTGCCAGCGGCCCAGGATGAGAGCCTGGCCATCTGAGCCGTATGCTGTGCCTTGATGATCTCTTCCAACGTGTTGTATATACCCAACTGCATGAGGCTTTCCGTACTAGTAACCGAAGGGATTCCTACAACTGTTTTAATTTTTCTGCGGAAAAACCTTTGCATGACTCTGCGAGCAATGCACTTCAGCAACGAAAGTAATGTGGCTCACTAATAAAACGTGGAATAGCCTAATAAATCATCATCATCATCATCAACCTAATCATCATCATCAGCCTGATTACGTCCGCTGCAGGAAAAAGGCCTCTCCAATGTTCCGCCAGTTAACTCGGTCTAGTGGTTGCTGCTGTCAATTTATACCCGCAAACTTCTTGATCTCATCTGCCCACCTAACCTTCTGTCTCCTCCTAACCCGCTTGCCTTCTCTGGGAATCCAGTTCGTTACCTTTAATGACCAGCGGTAATCCTGTCTACGCGCTACATGCCCGGCCCATGTTCATTTCCTCTTGATTTCAACTATGATATCCATAACACCCCGTTTGTTCCCTAATCCACTCTGCTCTCTTCTTGTCTCTTAAAGTTACACCTACCAATTTTCTTTCCATTGCTCGCTGCGTCGTCCTCAATTTAAGCTGAACCATCTTTGTAAGTCTCCAGGTTTCTGTTCCGTAGCTAAGTACCGGCACGATGCAGCTGTTATACACTTTCCTCTTGAGGGATAGTGGTTATCTACCAGTCATGATTTGGGAGTGCTTGCCAAATGTGCTCCACCCAATTGTTATTCTTCTAGTTACTTCGTTCTCGTGGTTCAGCCTTAGTAAATAGTCCGGTTTAAAGCCTCCTCTACAGTTGCGCATCCTAAAAATGAGCCGAATCATGCTTGCCATTTTAGCAGTGAGCTTGTGTATGACCTGTCCATTTGTGGCGTTCGCCTCTATAAGCACTCCAATTACTCTGATTACATCTATTCTAGAGATGATATAACCACAGCTGGTGCGTGCGAAAAAAATATATTGATAACTGAAAGGGAGACTCAGCCTTGAGGCTTTACAGCCCTTCTATTAGGTCTTTAAACCGAAAGTTTCGATTTGGTTATAGAGAGTCGGAGCCTTGAGGCACTAAGCAAAGCTTCGGTGTATTCTACAGCCTGTTGAAGTGCCATTTCTACTCTGCCGTCACTGCCACCCGTGTTCCAGACAGAGATGTAATCGGTGTAACTAGTATAACATATGCCTTGTATTTGCGAGAGCCTTTTGAAAAGCTCACAGGGAGTAATATTGAACAGAAGTGTTGAGACCAACAAAACCCGTGGTGAAGCTTTGGAGCCAAGAACAAAAAGTTCTGGTTTCAGATCTCCTATCTTAATCATGGCCTTCCTGCATTTGAGGAAAGGGCTGATAAATGCATTGTATCTATGCCCCAAGCCAAAACGATTGAATTAAGAATATGAGTACGGAAGAGATTGTCAAAAGCTTTCTCTCAGACTATTCCCGAGATTTCCCTTACATCTCTCGTTTGAACATCGATAATCTGGTGTTTTATCAACTTTGTGGCACACTGGGTCAATAATGCTGGTCGGAAGCCACTCATGGTGTACTAAAATACACCATGGTCTTCAATGTGTTGAGTAGTGCAGATATTATTGACGTGTTCTGCCACTTTTTCTATTCAGGATGTAAGCGATATGGGTCTTAGATTGCAAAGGTTCAGTGGACGTCCCGGTTTTGGCATGAAGACGACTGACGCAAGCTTCCGCAATTCCGGGACAGTTTCCTCTTCCCAAACTTTGTTAAGCTGCTCCGTCAGTATTTGTATAGAACCATCATCTAGATTTCGAAGAATTCAATTTTATACACTGTCCAGGCCCGGTGTTGATCGACTATTCATTTTCTTGAGGGCCTCCTTCAAGTCAGCCGTGCAGAAACGTTCGTCCAGGTACTCCACGTAAGGGGGATAGTCGGCATTGCACGATAAATTAACCGGCAGATAGCTTTTCGCGAGGCATTCGAGAACTTTCCGTTCTGAGTCTTCTTGTTTGGCCATATGGAGGATTTTGTCTATTGTACCACTCTGGTTGGATTTTAAATTCTACTCTTTTAAGAGGTGCTTCGGCAAGTTAGACTTGCATCCTGTGCGCATCTGGCCATCGACCAAGTTGCAGACTTCACCGTACTGTTGTCTTGAAAGCGCCTGACGGTGTTCCTCACTCTGGGGACATAAACTCGCATAAATACATTCATATGACTACATAGACACAAAAACCGTAAGGAGTAGTGCTCAAATAGCAAAAAACATTTATCTATTTAGGTTACACAATCAAGCCATACATAACGTTACGCACTCACATATTAAAGCAACACCCTAGACAAAAAAGCGACCAAAAGAGACTTGAAGTTGCAATGTGTGGCTGCAACAGCTCTCGTGCAAGACTTTTTGGAAGGTACAGAAGTACTGCATCGATTTCACAATTCTCTATAGCCTTCGCACTTTGAGAAAACCTTTGCACTGATTATCGATACCTTATGACCATTCAAGTGCAGGTATTCCAAGCAAGGCCAATCAAGATGTGAAAACACAGCTGAATTAGGGCAGAGGGCATCGCATAAGACCCGCGTTGATGTTGAGTTTGAGTCTCGCTGCAGAAATCCGCGCTGTGTAAATGGTCCTATCGGGTCAAAATATGCAACGCTGGACGTGCACGGGATCAAGAGATTACAGCCCTTTCTTTCCAAGTCATAAGCGGACTCGTTTCAGGATGTACGCTCTCAGAGAGGGGAAATTCCCAGCAAGAGAACACAGCACGACCTGATTTCGAATGGGGAGATTACACGCGCGTCAATTTGAATGATTTGTGAGGCGGGCTTGCTCCTCAATACGTGGGTTTTGGGTCGGAGTAAGCAGAGTGACTCTTGTCACTCGCTAGGGTTAAGCGAAGGACTGTTCCATGGCGGGTCATTGTTTATTCTGTTGGAATTAAGAAAAAACAACAACAATGAACAACCTGCCTTTCAGCAAAGGTGTATGTGCATGGTAACACGTGCAGTAGCCCCGCAGATATTTTTCTGGCTGACCAAATCAGTCATGCAGCTTGTTCTCTCAATAAGCTCCTCATCATCTCTAGGGGCAACTTTTTGCCGCATGGCAGAAAAACGGCTGACGTTTAGAAAGATCAATGAAATGTTCACATACAAAAAACACCACATTCATAGCTTCATCTTCCACAAAGATATCTATTGCAATATACTTGAACTATGGCAGTGCTAGCGTTGCTTGGACTTTTATGCTGTGTACAACATTTACGTGTCGCCTGAAACTTCTCAACAGAACACCACTGTCATATTATGGGTTTGTTACTGTCCTAAGTTGGAATTTGTTATCACACCACGTTGGTCTAGTAAAATTGAGACGTATGTTTATGAAATTGATTTGTGATGCCTGCTTAGACTGATTCATCAATTTATATTACCATGGCAGTAAGAGAAGAGCGATTATTAACACAATTAAAGAAAGAGCAACGTACGAGGCAGACCATGCCGTATACAATAAACACACCTTACGTTATGCTCGTTGTACCGGTGTCACCTTGTCTACAGTGTATTCCTAAATTTTTTTAAAATCAGTGTATACACAACTGCTTCGTTGCCGTAGAAGTTCCGGTGCATAGAGTTTTCCAAAATTAGGTCGAGGGGCGCTTGCACTGTGATCGTAGAGCGACCAAGGAAATGATGGGTAGTACATGAGTTTGCCTAGACTTCGTACTTGCGAGCTTCAAGTACACTTGTGGCTTTGTTATTGCTGTGTTTTGGTTTTGTTTTGAATGAACAAACGGATGAATATAAACTTTGTGAGCGGATTTGAAATGGTGAGCCAATAACGTTAAAGTAAGGCAGTGCAACTGCTGAATAATTTTGGTTGGTCGTTGCGTGACAAAGTAACTTCAATTCACGTGAAGTCAAACGGAGCCCAAAGCACGAAAGTTGGACAAATCCGTGTACTGCGCGTCATAAATATTAATATTTGAGTCTTAACGTCCCCGAACAACTATATGATTATGAGAGATGCGGTAGTGGAGGGCTCCAAGAATTTCTGCCGCCTTGGTTTTTTAACATGCACCCAAATCTGAGACTACAAGCCTACAGCACTTCCGCCTCCATCAGAAAAGGAGCCGCCGCTGACGGTATTCGGACCCCCGACCTGCGGGTCGCTGGCAAGTTCTGCGAGGAAAATGTTTTCTACGAACGCAACCCAGAGTGAGCGTGTCGATGACCCATCCCATGCCGTACCGTGCGTCATCAACACGCCTCAAACGCCTAACCATTTTCACGGCGATACTGGTGAGGATGTGGAAGACTGGTTGGACCACTTTGAACGGGTAGCTGCCATCAATAGCAGGGACAATCAGAGTAAGTTGAAAAACCTGATGCGGCAAGAGTGTGGTACGAGAACCACAAGGCTTCGATCACAAATCGGCCGGAGTTCTATCGCCTATTCCGTGAGGCCTTCAGCAACCCTGAGTGAAAAGAAAGAGCTGAGCAGGCACTGTCTACACAATTTCAATTGCTGAACGAGAGTATTGCAACGTTTGTTAAAGAGATGTCACGACTGTTCCGACGAGCCGACCCACAAATGCCAGAGGCCAAGAAAGTACGGTGTCGATGCATGGCGTAAAAGAACAGCTTTTCGCAGGCCTCGTGCGCAACCTGCAAACAGCAGTGTCTAAGTTCGTCTGTGTGGGGATAATTATGGAGCTCATGCTTCGGCAGTGGTTATCCCAGTATGAGCGACAGACTGCCCTCTCCGCTGCGTGCTCGCTTGTACCCGAGTCATATGACAGGGAGACGCATACAAAGCTTATACAGCAGGTTGTTCGAGAGGAACTTCAGAAGTGTCATACAGCGGCACCTCCGCGTGTCACAGCTGTCGCCGACCTCTTTCGGAATGAAATCAGACAAATCATTCTTCCGTCACCACAATCCCAAGCTGAACCTCCCACGCTATCCTACACGCATGCCCTGCGAGTCCCTACATTGTCGATGGCACGTTTCTCGCATCCATCTGCTGAGACTTCTGGACACTTCCCAACCCCGATCTACCACCAAGCATTTCAGACCGAATATCACCCTGGCCCACGGAACGCCACCGTATGGCGTGCACCTGACAATCGACCTTTGTGCTATCACTGTGGTGAAGCCGGACACATGTACCGCGACTGCTACTACCGAAGAACAGGCCTGCGCGGCTTCCACCCGGATTCATAGTTTACACGCTATGGTGAACGCCCGTATGAAATCAAACAGTACAGAGGAAGTAGTCATTTTCCTTCAAGCTCTCAGCGACGACAGCCACGATCACCATCACCCCGTCGGCCCGTATTGCCAAATCACGTCCGAGCAGCCTTTGAGTACTGGTGTCAGTGGCTCAAGTCCACGCCGAGGAAACAGAGTACGGTGACCTCCGGGGGTGAGGCCACTGTCACGCGAACTGACAAGTATCCTTTAATGCCACCCCTCGATGACGTACCACAGACGCCTTCTTCCGTAACCACTAAAAGAACGTCTGCTGATATGGCAGTTTCCGTTGACTGTCATCCAGTAACCGCACTTGTCGATACAGAAGCTGATTACTCGGTAGTGAGTGCTGCATTAGGCACTGATCTACGTAAGGTGCTTACAACGCGGGACGGCGCACACCTGATCACCGCTGGAGGGCACCTCGTGTCACCAATCGGCCGGTGCACCTTAAGACTTGAAATCTCTGCGCCCGCCTTCATAGTATCTTTCCTTGTGCTACCAAATTGTTGCCTACGAGTTCTATTAGGTATGCATTTTCTTCAGGGGTATGGAGCGGTCATTATTCTGCGAGATTTGTTCGTGATTTTCGCTAACTGCTCTCATACTGATTCGGATGACGCGGATGAACAGCGTTAAGCGTAGTCTACGACTGCATAACGTTGCCACCTCGAAGCAGCGTCTTCGTCCTTGTTAAGTGCCACCTGAAGGAACAAGCAGGCACAGGCATCGCCGAAGGCAACGTCGCCTTACTTCTCGATTGAGAGGTCGCCATAGCTCGTGGTATCGTAGAGCTCTGAAATGGGCGGACTGCGATCTTAGTGACCAACTTCAGTGGTGAATACAAGCATTTGGCATGGTGCTCGCCCACTGAGAAACCCTTGATGATTTGAGCACCTGCGCTTCGATTACGACGCATTTTACAGATCAAAGCTGTGATGTAGCTTTTACGTACCACAGTAAACATAGTGAGCAGATGGAGCAACACAAGCGGCAAAGACTACTTAGCTTGCTGTCATCTTTTAGTGAATGTGTCGCCACTACATTGAAGGTCTGGCAGACTCTGCTAACCAAACACCGAATTATCACTGAGCCAATCATCCAACCTTTGCGTCGAAACGCTTACCGCGTATCACAGAAAGAACAGGATGTGGGACGGCCCACAACTGATTACCGCTGGAGGACACCTCGTGTCACCAATCGGCCGGCGCACCTTAAGACTTGAAATTTCTGCGTCCACCTTCGTAGCATCTTTCCTTGTGCTACCCAATTGTTGTCTACCAGTCTGTAGGTCAAACAAATACTTGATGATGACGTCATTCAACCTTCAACTAGTCCATGGGCGTCACCTGTTCTGCTCTTGAAGAAGAAAGATGGCTCACTCCGATTCTGTGTTGATTACCGTAAGTTGAACTCCATTGCGAATAAAGACGTTTTCTTCTTTTTCGTACCGACGACTCCTTAGATCTTCACGACATGCCCGCTACTTTTCATCGATGGATCTCCGCAGCGGGTACTAGTAGATTCAAGTTGACGAACGAGACCAGGAAAAATCGGCGTTTATAACCCCTGACGGCCTTTACCAATTTAAGATCCTTCTTTTTGGGTTATGTTCTGATCCAGCTACGTTCCAACAGATGATGGAACCGCAAAATGTGCGTGTCATCATGTGATGTCATGTGTGTGTGGACACGCAAGATGTGCGCAAGATGTGCGCAAGCACGGTGTGCGCCAATTTCTAGGCCTTTGTGCGTATTACCGCCATTTTGCGCCAAAGTTTTACAACATCGCTGAACCTTTGCAACAAATAATCAAGCACGTCGTCGCCTTTACTTGGGGCTCGACATTTTCTGACACTTTCCGTGAGCTTCAGCAACTTCTTCAAAACCTACCGATCCTTGGTCACTTTGACACAAAAGCAGATATGGAACTGCACACTGATTTTAGCAACCTTTGTCTTGGAGCCATTCTCATGCAGTTTGAAGATGCCGTCGAACCCGCTATCACCTATGCTAGCCACACGTTGTCTTCTGCCGAGAAGAACTATTCCACAACTGAAAAAAAATGCCTGGTTGTAGTATGGGCTACTACAAAGTTCCGGTCATACTTCTACGGACGGCCCTTCCGAATCGTCGGTGATTGCCTCTCTCTCTGCTGGTTGGTGAGTCTCAAGGATCGGTCGCCTTGCGAGATGAAGCTTTCTATTGGAGCAATTTGACTTGGCAATCACGCACCAGTCCGGTCAGAAACACGCCGACGCCAACTGCCTTTCTCGTGCCTCCATGGAGACCGCACCAGAGAATTATGACGAAGTCTGCGGTATCCATTCCACTCTAGCATCTTCTAATGTGGCCCAATAGCAAGGCCAAAACCCAGAACTGCAACCGGTAACCGAAGACTTTGAAGGGACGTCAGCCACAACCTCCCCGTCAGTTTGCTCGTGACTTGTCATCTTTTTGTATACGCGACGATGTCCTCTACAAGCGCAACTTTCCTCCCACGCAAACCGTTTACCTGCTAGTAGTTCCTGCTTCTCTCCGTGACGGCATTTTATGTACGCGCCACAACGAGCCATCGTCCGGGCATCTTGGCTTCACATGCACCTTGAGAAGAATTTAACATAACTACTATTCAGGGAAACTCGCAAAATCCGTGAAACAGTACGTCAAAACTTGTACTGCTTGCCAACACAGCAATGTTCCCCCAATAAAAGCAGCTGGTCTCCTCCAGCTTATCACTCCTCCGCACGCATCTTTCGAACAGGTTGGCAAGGATTTTCTCGGGCCGTTTCTATCTATCTGAGCGATTATCTGAGCCGCCATCTTGTTTAGACAGCAAAATAACCTGAATGGTATTTGTCTACGATGCGGTCTTCTCGGAACTGTCTACTTTGTCGGCTACGTGAGAATTGGAATCGGACTTAAGATGGCCGCCGTCCATTTAGCTGTCTATTTAGCCGTCTACGGTGAGTATTGGATCACAGCCCTAGTCTAGAATTATGTGCCTATACGATGACGCGGCCGCTCAGAAAAATTGTTGTGCCGGTATTTTGGACCCTGTCGCATTGTGCATCGCGTTGGCGAAGAGAACTATGAAGTTGTTCCAGCGGAGACATCTCGCCATTCCCGTGCAACACGGTCTTCTTATGTAGTTCACGTCACCAGACTGAATCCGTACTATTCGCGCTGACGGAAAGGTACAAACTTTGCTGTACCACGCCTGCGGTGAAGTTCATCTTGTCTCGTTTTGTTTTTTTCTTTATTTTGTCCATTAGTATTCAAGTGGTCACTAGTTTTCTCGGCTCAGCTCTCATTTTTGTTTCAAACAATGATATTGAGCTGAAGCACTTCCTTCTCGCGGGTAAGGAGTAATGCCACGCGCCAGTGGCAGTCGAGGCTGAGAAGGAAGAAGCTCCGGGCGGTGAAAGTATGGATGAATGGATGGATTGATATGACTATACCCTTGAGACCCTTTAAATCAGGCGGTGGCTAACGCCACCAAGTAACCAACCGTTCGCTACACCCATTTTGTCGTTTCCCCTTGCGCCAATATATATATATATATATATATATATATATATATATATATAAGGGAAACAAGTGCATACTTAAGGGCTCATTTTTTCTTGTTTTACAAAATGATAATGATATCTAACAGACAATAATGCCAAGGAAGGTATAGGAGAAGTAATTAGGCCAATTGTAATGTATATGAGAAGAAAGAAAAATGGGTGAAAAAATAACTTGCCGTGGGCAAGAACCGAACCTGCGATCTTCGAATAACGCGTTTGATGCTCTACTACTGAGCTACCACGACAGCTATCCCCCCAGCCACTTTATTGGGTATCTATGTCAATTTAAACGTAGAAGTGTCAGTCAGCGCCACTAGTAGCCATGGCGGCGAGTGTGGCACACTCTTTATGAGCCTGTTTGGCGTCATGTAGCACGTGAACTTATTCCTAACTGGCAGCTGACCAATAGTCCCCCGCATACAACCTAAAGGCACTAAGTCTGCGAGTACGACTCCCTCGTTAATAAATAAGGGAAACAACTGTATACTTAAGGGCTCGTTTTTTCGTGTTGTACACAATATTAATGATATCTAACAGACAATAATGCCAAGGAAGGTATAGAAAAAGTTATTAGGCCAATTGTAATGAAATGAGAAGAAAGAAAAATGGGTGAAAAGATAACTTGCAGTGGGCAGGAACCGAACCTGCGACCTTCGAATAACGCGTTTGATGCTCTACCACTGAGCTACCACAACAGCTATCCCCCCAGCCACTTTATTGGGTATCTATGTCAACTTAAACGTGGAAGTGTCAGTCAGCGCCACTAGTAGCCATGGCGGCGAGTGTGGCACACTCTTTATGAGCCTGTTTGGCGTCCCATAGCACGTGAACTTATTCCTAACTGGCAGCTGACCAATGGTCCCCCGTATACAACCTAAAGGCACCGAGTCTGCCAGTACGAGACCCTCGTTAATTAATAAAGGAAACAAGTGTATGTTTAAGGGCTAGTTTTTTCGTGTTTTACACAATTATAATAATTTCTAACAGACAATAATGCCAAAGAAGGTATAGGAGAAGTTATAAGGCCAATTGTAATGTAAATGACAAGAAAGAAAAGTGGGTGAAAAGATAAGTTGCCGTGGGCAGTTATAACTTTCCAGATAACTTGCCCACGGCAAGTTATCTTTTCACCCACTTTTCTTTCTTTTCATTTACATTAAAATTGGCCTAATAACTTCTCCTATACCTTCCTTGGCATTATTGTCTGTTATATATATATATATATATATATATATATATATATATATATATATATATATATATATATATATATATATACTAAAGCAGCGTCATTTCACAGGCCCGTGTACTCAGATTTGGGTGCACGTTAAAGAACCCCAGGTGGTCTAAATTTCCGGAGGCCTCCAATACGGCGTCTGTCATAATCATATGGTCGTTTCGGGACGTTCAATCCCACAAATCAATCGATCAGCGTCTATTTCTTGTGGGAAGAGAGAAATCGTACCGACGTTAAAATTGAAACTTTCTGAACTTCAGCGTTTAAAATTCATCATTTTAAAGCTAATGTGCACCAAAAAATTGGCTTGAAGAGATAATGGTAAGGCTTAAAAATCTTCCAAAATGCTCTAGACCAATGTAGACAACGCACATACATACACACACATACACATGCATGCACGCACAAACACACAGAAAGCACAAGCTGTTCGTGTGCTTTAGTGTACGGATCTGGTAAGCGCTCTGTATTATTAACGCTATAAAAGCGCCCACATACTGCAGGCGTTTCTATACTGCCATGCAAAATACCGAACTTTGCATCCTTGTTACTTTATTTTTTGATCTGGTCATGCAACTTCAAAAGCTGTAGGTGTAGGTATTTTACTGCAGGGACAGTTTTGCGAGTGTGGGAGAAGTGCGTCGGAGAAAGAGTTGTTCACGACACAATGAAAGCGTCCTTTAAAAGGGAAGTACTCTCGTCCAGACCCTGAAGAAAAGGCTAATGAAAGGCTAGGCTTAGTAAGCGGCAGGGAAGTTGCACGAATTATGCACCGAGTGTGATAAATTCTTCTGTGGGCGCGGCCCAGCTTTTGTGAATGAATGGAATAGTGGTAAAAAGAAAGGAGGTCAATTTGTGAGTACTTTGTTTTTTTGCGATGGCATTACCGCTTTCCCTGTATTTGAGCAGAACGTAGTTTAGCAGCCACTTTAAACCACCGCGGAGTCTTTGGTGCTCCGTCATGGCAGCTATTCACTTGCCCATTCTTCTTTGCCTCTGCGCCTTGTCGCACATTCCACAAAAAGCTTCATGTACGAGCGAATGCAATTTATTCTTGTGCAGCTCTTTTTGATGTGCAGTCTGCTTCTTTTTTCCGTCTCTCTACGTTGAAACTACCTACGGTGCTGCTTTGATCAAGCAATGCTGCTCGCGACCTCACTGAAGTTTTGCATATTTCACATTAGAGAATAAAGCAGCAACCTAATTTTTAACTTGAATTTGAAGTTAGAGAAGCACTTTATCTGACAATGAAACTATTGGGCCAGTGATTGCGATGCCATTGATTTTGTTCAATTGATAACAGTTATTTCTTCTTCTAGAGAACCAACATGCAAAGACTAAGTGAGCCGTTGTGGTGGATAAATATGTTCATTCGCGATATTCAAACACAGTAATATTCATACTGTGCAATTGTTTCTTGGAAATATAAATTTCCTCGTTCAGTTTGCATGATGATACATTGTTCCCTAAATATATTCTCCAAATTGTTGAATTCGCATTGAGTAATTTATTTACGCAATTCTTAACACTCTCTGGTACCAGCATTTAGTCCTAACTTTAAATTTTATCCAAATTATGCTATCGTGAAAGTACGTGTTGCATTTCTTTTTATGACTTTTCTAAAACAGTGACTATGTTTCTCCCCATTCGTAATTACTTGCGCTTCACCAAAAACGAACAACTCGTGCGTAGAACCGCTTGAATAAGCGCCAAGTCTATACAATGTTTTGTCAGCGAAGTAACCTAAGCATGCATTCTGTTCTCATATACACCGGGCTACAGGCTATATCTCATAAGCTATGCCCCACATTCCATACCTTATTCCACAGGCCCTATCCTACTTTACCACACAGGCCATATGCTCCATAAGTTGGCAATGCTAGAAAAACATCACTGCGTTAATCATAGCTAGCACGGAGGATAAATATCTAGCAGGTCAGGAAAATACGTAGTCAAAGATCGAACTGCTTATTTCGTTACACGAGGGTCCCTGTCTCAAAGTGAACGACGGCGCATGACGGCATACTGCCTCACTTTTATGGAATCTGATAAATCAATGGGCGGAGAATTCTATCTAGTGAGCAGACTTTGACGAAAGCATTGTCCATTACGTGCAGAATGACAAGTGAGATATAGAGTTATCGAAAGTGGAGCGTTATACCCATCATACCCGTAGGCGTTTTTCAGCGAGAGATACAATAGCCGTATTTTCGCCGTTGTGATGTTGCCCATAGCCACACCGCTTACCGAGTCATCTGAATTGACGTCACAGAAAGAGCCAGAGAAACCACGTGACCAGTGTTCATAGTTGAAAGTGGGCACCTTGTGTCTGTGTGTTCTACTTTGTGGAACGGCGCCGCAAGCGCGTTTCCAGTTGAAAGTCAGACGTGTGTGTGTGTTCTGTTGTGTCTACGTTCAGTTGCGATGTTTAGACTCAACATAGAAAGAGCCGATGTTTAGCCATTTTCGTAGAAGTAGAGGCTATGTGAAATATATAGACAGATGTGGAAAGTGAGTCTGAAAGACCTAAATAAGTGATACCTTGTCATTGGAATGAAATCAAGAGGAGCCAATGGTCCGACGAGATGGTAAATAAACGACCGCCTTGGAAAGTACAACTATATTGAGAAAGATGCTAAACAATAGACAGTTTTTGTTTTGAGTCCGCAGCAGCTCTGCAGACGCATCCTGCGAGACATTTGATAAGGTAGGCTATGTCCGGAAAGCTCTTGCATATTCAAATAAATGTGTCAAATAGGATTAAGCGTACTTCTCCCTATGCACACTCAGGCTTAACTGAGTTGTATATTTCTCTTCATTTTTACTTTCATAAAGTTGTGTCCCACTTTACCCTTTCACTTGTAGAGGAGAGCAAAGGGAACATTTTTGTTAACCCTCCCTGCTTGACACCTAATTTTTTCTCTCTTCAGCTTTTCAATGTGCCCTAAGTCGTGTTTTTTGCACCGAGAAGGTAACAGTAGCATATTATGCTAAGGTAGGCCTCTGTTTTCAAAAGCAATATGTCAGCAAAAAAAGTGTATTACCTGGGCAGTAAGCATTCACTGTCCCCATATATGTAGCGCTGAAGCAGCAAAAAAAGAGTGACAGGAGCATAAGAAATAAAAAAAGCGAATGATGACGAAACTAGAAGAACAAATGAAAAAGAGCCGTCGTTACAAATGACTCTCTTCACAGCTTCTCTGTTTCACGCGTCTCGCTGCGTCGATGGGATTAAGCTTTATGGAAGCAGAGCCACGACACCACCCAAGAGAACATGGTGGTCGTAAAACAACGACAGCACAGTAAGAAATAAAAATAAATGAAGCAATCACACAAAACAGTAATGTTTATCCCGGAACACTGTCACAAACGTGTTGTGCTTATTTTGGGTGCTGTCGAAATGTTTATTTTGCGCTGTCTTGCCGGCTAAACGTTCTACACTTCCGAAAGTAGCAGTTCCTATCAAAATGTTTCATGTTGTGCATTCCATAGCGCTTCGTATTTTCTGCTGAAAGTTTTGTCGTAGCTTTTAGGTTGCCATTCTCGGAAGTAGAGTTATGTGCTCTATAAGTTATTTATACTCTACCAAATGTTGCCGAGATGTTCTGCTTACCTGCAAGGTTTTTGCTTGAATTTCTGAATGGCACGCTATAGCAGCTTACTTTTTACACTTCCTGTAATTGCTTTTGAATAATTTATTTCCAAATAAGATACCACATGCTCCAAGTTATCTACTTTTGAAGTCAGGATTACTAGAGCTCGAAACGAAGCTGCATGGTATGCATATCCACGAATAGATCTTCAATTTTGTACTTTATGACATGGGTCTCATCGTGGGAACTCACATAACGCACGAAAAACAAAACCAGTCTGTGCGCATCATGCACAAGGCTGCTCCGTGATAACCCCTTTAATGTTCTATCTAGAAGAGAAGCCTCTGTGCAAATTGGCCTAATACAGACATTGAATTTGCGGATTCTTGTGCATGTTTCATGCATTGGTCACAACGCGGTCGTTATCAATGAAAAAGTTTAAATGAAGAACATTTAGCGCTCAATAAGAGGAATCGGTATACGACGAAAGGGAATCATGTCTACACAAGACTTTAGTTTATTCTTCACTGTGCATTGATGCATGAGAGCTTGCACAATGTTTATTGGTGTTTGGAAGTTATAGCATCGCTTAAAATAAATGACCCCGCTTTTACCCTTTGAGGAAGATGTTAATCGCGAAGCCAGATGATTATTCAACTCTTTTGATAGCTTTAAAAGGTAACATTACGCCAGACACGTAGTCTGAATCCCACAAAAAGATAACATTAGCAATCACATAACACAGGTACTGCATATAAATACTGAATCAAATCGCTGTTTAAAAAGAAAAAAAGGGCTTTTCAAATATGCAGTAACCAACGTTTGAGCTCATGCACATGCAACATATTGGTTCAGCAATCGAAGAGGTAGAGTTCACAGCTTAAAACAGGAATTCGGGAAGGCACTCTTCTTTCCGCAGCAACGAAAGCTGACAACGCTGAAGCGCTCAGTGTCGGCGCTCTTTAGGATACGTTATGACATGTCTCCCCTCTGGCCCATTCCTGATTTCACATAGGATGAGCGCCAACCTTGATGGCCGTGGTCATGAAGTCATACTTTCTTTCACCTATCGAAGATCGCAATGCTGCCTACTGCTCGCCAACGTCACTAAGGAAGTCACCCTTGATAGATATATAAGGTGCGTTTGTGAATCTGTGTTTGTGTGTCAGTGTCGCAATCGATAAAGTGCTAGCCGCCTATGGACCTGTACTGAGAGGTCGAGAGTTTGTCTTGCATGTAATTCAAACCAACAAAACTTTTTTTTTGTCAGCTATTTTACTGACATATATTCGGGACGGAAATGCGTGGCAACATCATGGTGGACTCAACCATGAAATAAATTTGTGCTTAAAGTAATGAAATCTCATCAATCATTGGTTATCACAAATACGGATCCAGATGAAAATTTTACATTAACAAATCCTTGAAAAACATGCGTGCACAATCACCTCTTTGTTTCTTATGGTTTTGTAGCGTTCCCGTAAGCCATGGTGCGTCTTTTAATCCTCTTATGAAAATGCGGTTATAGAAAAACATTGTCATTTTTTATGGAAAAATACGGCTGTTCTCTTCGTGATAGCAATTGATATAAATTCAAGTCTGACTGCATAAAAGTGAGATAAATATTCTATCCTCTACGTCAAGCTGTTTGGGATAGGGCAATGCTTCAGTGCATAGAAAAATCTGCTGCTGTATCCAACAAAAATAACCGGAACACTTGACATATAGAACATTATTTGCTAATCAAAACATCTGAAGTTTCATTTCCTTCACACAAATTTGGTGCTTTGGACGGTGGGGACTTTTCTTTATGCTTTTTCGAGAGGAAGAGGTGTGGATATTCGATTGCCACGCAGCGCGAGTACAAAACACCGCACGCCAATTCCTGCTTCCAAGTTGAAATCTCTATTCGCGCTGAATTCATTGTCTATAATTACTGTTCACTTCTCCGCTAGTTTTCTTAACACCATGGATACTGTTAAATTGAAGAACCTGCTGTTTTCCACAACGCTGATGACAATCATTACAGTCAAACGCCGAAAAAAAAGAAGTCTGGCGCTGCCGCTACGCAGAGGATCTCAAGATGCACACTTAATAAACAATTCAGAAAGAGTTCATCTTTACGGCGACGGCAGAGTGAATTGGTCGCCACCTAAAGGCGGGAAATTTGCCCGGGAACGTGCCATTACTTTTCTGCCGCAATCATAGAATCAGTTTTAGCGGTCAGTGCAAATACACTCCAAGCAGCAAGAGGGTGATATATACCATTCGTGCGTGTGGAAACTGTCCAACTCTAACAACGAGCCGTCACACGCTAACCTCATACACAAATTGGAAATAACCCAACTGTTTGCAGGGCACCAACTCTGTGCCAGTGAAGCCAGCATTCCATCAATGGCAATGATCCAGCTGAACTGCGCGTCACCGAATCCCTCCCTGTCGGCGCCTATCAGTGTCGCGAGCCACTATCATTCTTCCCTGATTCCAGAGGCTGAAACTGTACCCATCAATCAAGAGCATCATGCGAGGAAGAATTAGAGAAATACAAGAAGTGTTCGTCGAGCCTCGATTATGTGCGTCAGTAGCACACATCTCAGAATGCGCGGCACCAAGCTTCGTGGACCAGGAGGGCCTGGGTTTTATACCAATTCGATCCTCGTCAACTAGGCTTTACTGTATAATATTCCTTTGTCACCCATTATTGTTCATTGTACCAACGTCATATTTTTGAGAGAAGTACGCCAGGGACGTCTTGGTAACCTCGACAAAAGGAACGAAAACAAGAAAGAGCGAAAGGCAGCATTGTTAACCAGTTTGGCATAGCCGGTATACTACCCTGCACAAGGTAGAGGCGTGGATCAATGCTCCACTAAACCATGCCGAGCATTCTCTCGGCTTATTTTCTTTCATTGGTCTTGCGCTCCGCTAGCCCCTCCGCTCCTCCACCAGCCCACTCAGCCACTCAGCGATTACAATCAATGATCTCTGCCGTAACTGGCCGTAACACAACCCACCGCTCCTGTGTTTGCTTCACCCACAAGCAATAACTGGTTTGAAGGCTAAGTACACTTGCCTTACAAGATATTACAAGAGAAAATGAAGCTGCTGTATAGGTAACACAGAAAAAGAAAACATTATTTTCACACACGAAAAAGCGAAAGCTCACATTGCGACAATACTTGATCAATATTCTTTGCATGTAACTAAGCGCATATATATAGTGAGGCTCAATATCCATAATCACAACGCAATGCAATATAAACTTTACGCACGCAAATGTCTATTCAAAGCAAATAGGTAGACCTGCGCACTAACGTCTCCTTAAACAGATTTGATTAGAAAAACTCACAAAAATAACAATGCAGCTTGGAAGTCCGCCCTACTTGGCCGCAACTATGAATTAACTGACACATTTCGTGACACTAATCCTCTGCAATTTTTGCTCGCCGGACTAAAATTGCTTATAGTTGACCACATAGTTTTTTTTCTGCTTCATATGTCCCCCTTGTACTTTGAATGTAAGCCGAGTGCTACAAGAGAAGTTGTGCACCAATAACGTCCCCACAATGCCCTTTCCTTCATGAATTATTTGTCCTTGCATCGTGCTTTTTATCTTGTAGCGCTACTTCAACTTCAAATCAATGCTTCTTAGCTCAAAACCTGAAGCAGAATTCAGGCTGCTACTCATTTATGATTTTTTGGTGCCACACATTTTCAAATTTTATATAAGATACATCTGGCTCAATTACCTTTGCCACACATCAGCTGTCGCAGCAGGAGAAGTAACCGGAACGATGCTAGGTTCGGTAACTACAATGCGTTTGCAGTGTAAAATAGGCATTGTGATGTATAAGGCAGGTAGCTGACACAGCCTGTACGAGTGATAGTGCTGTATGTGGTTACCACAGCGCAATTCCTCCTAATGCTACTCATGTCCTCTCTTTTTTTCATTCACACTTATTTATCTACAGTCATGACGTAACTGGGTTAGAGAGCAGATCAGCCATCTTTCTCAGTCTCCACCAAATTTGTCCTGATAAAACAGTTTCTTCTCTACGCGTCAATGTAACCCCACGAGCAATACGTGTAGCGGTGAGACATTGCCGTGCACGTTAATCAAACTAGCGTCGCTTTTCTCTACATAAAAAAGGTCAGGAAGCAAAGAAAGTCAACAGCTGGCGCGACACTTATTTGTTACACGTTGTCCTGAATTGGTTTGTGCATTACTTGCTTCACCTACCGTTTTTTCTCATGAAGAATGTCTAACGGCACACAAAGCAAGGTTAACGTATCACAACAGGCACCAAGTAAGCGTATACGCTACGTGTCCACTTTTGGGAGTTGTCTCATTTCTATAAAAGTGCACCGCATATTTCATTCGTGCGCGCATCATCACAACGCGAACAAGACCACGCGGATTCGTTAAACGTTTTCTTCGCCTACTGTTTACATTAATTTATATGTTATTCAAAGAGTCATGTAAAACATACCAATATTCAAGGCAGCGCTTTGTGTTTGTGCATTCTATCACTAAAGCGAAAGTTTGTAAGGTAGAACCCCACATTTGTGAGAGATACTGTAGTGGAGGGGTACAAAAATTTGCACCATTTGGTGTTTTTTAACGTGCACCTAAATCTAAGAACGTGGTCCACAAGCACTTTTGCATCCATCGAAAATGCGGCTGTCTCGGCTGGGATTCTATCACGTGATCTGCGGTTAAGCAGTCACGCGCAGTAACCACTATAGACTACAATGATCGGTAGTTCGAAAGTTGGTACACATCGGTTTTTAATTCCAATAATTTCGAGCAGCGCTGTTCTGCCGAGGAGAAGGGCAAAAAATGTTTTTTCTGAGCTTTGGGCACACATGTCTCTGCTCCCTTAAAAAGCGAAGGCTGAGAGCGTTCCTCCCCTGATGCTGTAAAGAAAAACACAGAAAAACAAAAAAATAATAAAAGCTAGAACACATACCACTCACTACGTCAGGTAACCGTACAGTTTTGCATAAAGATGTGAGAAGCAATATATGAAACGTTAAGTTTGTGGCAAAAATTTCTGCTTGGCGCTTCTAAGAAAGCTCAACGTGTGCTCATGAAAACCGGTAAGCGAAAATCGATGCCACGGATCGATCTACACATGTAACGGCATACCCCTTGGTTGCTTATTTTCACGAAAGCTATCTTGGTAGGCATCAAGCTTATATAAGAACGAATACGAATATATGCTGGCTTTGGTAAGAAAAAAATTGCTTCCCCCTCACCGAAGGGAATCGTGAGGAAATGCGAATGCATTTATTGCGTCCAGAGAGGGTAGCGTAGCCGTCTGACATTCGCAGCACTGACTTCTGCCATCGCTTTGACAAGCGCCAGTGAACAGTCGAAATCGAGGAGTGACGTACGGGAGAGTGGGGCGCCAGCTTTCTCCGCTCCCTAATGAGAAAAACTTATGAAATTAGGGCACCCTAAATTTTGCCTTTAGGAGTTTAATGCGATAGCGACATTGTGTTCTTGGTGCATACATCAAACATACCAGTGGCACATACCCACTCCTGGGTTTGTGCCACTAACTGGTCGGACGTGTTTGACGACATACGTGACGGGATTGTGACAATATTTATGTCTTTACCAGCGCGTCATATTCGCCTAACCATCTTAGCCTACCATGCTAATTTTGGTTCACGACAATTTGAGGGGGTGACCATGAGGACACCCAAACGTAAGCGGCTAGATAGATAGATAGATAGATAGATAGATAGATAGATAGATAGATAGATGATAGATAGATAGATAGATAGATTCAAAATTGCTGGAGTTTGATAAGAAATGCTTCGCATCCAAAAGAATTATCACGTGTAGTACAGCACAACAAATAAAATCTGCCGCGTGGATTAAGAACAATGTAACCTTTACACCGGCCGTGTAAACCTTAAGAAACAGAGCAGCTGCTCGACCTTATACTACCATAATCTGGCTTCGCCGACTCATGCTTAGCCGTTCCTTGGCGCAGATCGAGAAGAATCAAACCACAGCTGCTCACTTATTATGTATGATAAGCATATTTAGCTGGACAATTGCAATTCTTTTCAGTCAGACCTCCGCACTTCTAGTGATTTACACACAAACGAAGTGAAGCAAGTGCAGGGCTCGTAATGCAATTTACAGCCAATCTCGTTTACGGAACTGTAGTGCGCGTGCGCAGAACGGCAGTGTGATCAGGGGAACACAAAATTCTATCTCTAACTGGGCTTACGAAGTAAACTAAGTAGACCACGAATGTGCGTCTAGTCAATTTTGACGCCGTTTTGCAGCCAGGCTGACCACTTCTTGGCTGTAGACGTGGTCATAAAAATAGCCAAGTGCATCTGTGCTTCGCTGCAAAGGAAGTTAAAGAAAGTAGTATTCTGTCTTGAGACACGACGTAGAAAAATGCACAATTTAGCAGTAGTGCGATGAAACGGAAGTGTTTTAGAACGCAGAGCCACTGGAAGGTGGCCGTACGGGGTCGTTTCAGTTAAAACTCCTGATTTTTTTAGCAAAATGCAGATAAAACCCACTCTTTCGTTCATAGCGTTGCATTTTGAGCGATGCGGAATTAACACTTCGCTCTTGAGAGATACGTATATAACTAATTTATTATTGATTTATTTATTTACAGACTATATAGATTGCCATATAGGCATACGTAGCGGGGGAGGACAATCAGTAAAAAGGAATGCGTAAGAAATTATATATAAACACACATACAAAGATCACCGTCACATATATTCAAACATAAGTATAGATGATGAAATATATTTTCAATACGTGTTGTAAATACATACAATATGCATTTTTAAATAAAGAAAACACTGCCTAACAATTACGTGTTGACATTGCGACTCAAATTTACATAATTTTTTATTTTTGATTGAAAAAGTTCGCAAGTATGAACGCAGGTTCGATGTCAAGATTGGTGGGCTTCGAGCACGGGGTTAAACTTTAGCCGAGTGGCTGAGTAGTAGGACAGACACCAATTGACAGGCGACAATGCAACATTTTGCATTCATCTATCACAAGAAAGACCACCGTATTTAAAAAAAGCGAAAGAGATTCAGGTTCAAGCTCTAGAGCCAGAAACTCATACGCTAACTTGGCTGTGCCCTCTCCTTTCCCGGTAGAAGTGCGAGCCTTTTGTCACTCGTACTCGGCTCGGGCCATGCCAGGCAAAGTTGGCTTCGCCATTAGGTTAGTGGCTAATGGGCTGTCTACAATAGGTGGGCGTGGCTTTGTGGAGGCTGCTGCTCTGTGCTTGCCTAACTACCGGCGGATTTACACACCTGTCATGCGAATGTGTAGGAGTTTTGCTCTAGAATCTGTCACCTTCATTAACCAGCACGTTCTGTTTGTTATAATTTTCGTCTTCTGCTTATAGACACTACCAACCGTGCTATCGTTTAGCCCTGCGTGACTCTATGCGCGCTGAACTTAGTTTTCATTATGAGGTCGTTTCGTTTCTGAGCATTCATGTGGTGGCATTGGCGTTGGCATCGCGATATGTGAGCAAAAAATACTCTTCTCTGTGGCCGAAAAGGCGAGAAAGATGGAATAAATTTAATAACCAAATTATCTGAATT